>DWPV01005861.1:0-11994 GCA_018251915.1 Urbanus proteus proteus
GCGTGAAAGTGGAACAGACAGACAGACAGACAGACAGACAGAGTTACTTTCGCATTTATAATATTAGTAGGGATTTACTATTTAAATGTAAAATTTACTCGCATATAATATATACTTATTCGACTACGTCAGAAGGAGAGGAGAGAGTGTAGGTATGTATTTCTTTAACACGATTACCAGCTAAAAAGTCTGGACGGATTTTAATACAGGATGGTGGCAAACATAATTATGTAGTTCAGTGGTAGGTATTTTCTGTGGTTTTCGTATGTCGTCTGCAACATCATATGTTATAGTAAGGCAGTCAGGTTTTTCTTTTTAAAATATCATTACAACTACAATTTTTATAGTAGAGAGACCATTATCTTCCCATTTCTGGGTTCCTCCTCCTCTTGAGTGCATTATCTCAGTTCATAAATATCAGACGTCATAAATACCACATGCAATAAAATTCTTTCAGATCGCATTTTGATTTCGGGTCTACACGTATACTCAGACCCATGGCTCCTAAATCTCGTTCCCTTCCAAGATATTGCAGAGAATGCAAAAAACGCTCCTCATAATATTTTATTGTTATTACAGCAATTGCGTCGTGCGTCTGATCTTAGGAAATATTGGACGGAAGGATTAGGAAATGTGAAGTTCTCTACGTTTTGGTTTATTGTTGAATGGATTGGAGTTAAATTTTTTGATTTTATGGGCGGAAGTTGCCACTGGACATCGGTAATCAACCCCAGATAAGATCAAGGTCCTAGCTGAGGTTGACCACAGATGCATTGCTACCCCTGGGGACTGAGTTGGAACGCCTGGAACGAATAGCAACATTCCTATGAGTGACAAATCCTAGTGTGGGGCTATCGTCACACTATGATTTGCCGTGATTGTCCTGAACACGCAAAGAATGCGTCTTAAGGAACACACAGACTGAAGTTTTGCCGTGGATTGATCTCAGAATCTTCTACATGTCAAATGACCGTTGCGCTATGCGAGTATGCAATCATCAACGTACTTTTGAAAAAAAAAAGGATTCTTGATCTGGGTATTTGCGTAATTATTCTCATTTGTATACGTAAAATAAAATGGTTTATAAAACATATTATTTTAAACTAATTAGCTTTTTTTAATAAAATAACCTCTTAATAACATTTTTTTGTTAAAATATTTTTATCGATAACTTAAAAAAACATTTTTAACATAACCAATCACATTTCGAGAAAAAAAAATCCAATTAATTCATATTCCCGATAAAAACTTCAAAGTACACTGACAGTCATCGACTCATGCTGACAGCTGAGTAGGGTGTCCAACCCGACGTCAGGACAAGAGCTCGCTGATGAACTCGTTAACTTTGATGGCGAAATTAACGGCATACGACGACCTGTCATATCCTTGTCTCTCGGGACTGGGTTATCGATTTTGTTAACCGATAGACTAACTATTGCTCGTGACTTTGTACGTGTGGAAATTTTACCCGTATTGTACCCTAATATGTCCTATCATCCAAGTCGTATGCAAAATTTCTGGTCAATCAATTACGTCTGTAAAATTTAAAAAACTCAGTTGCAACATTTGACCCTCATATACTAACAAGGCATGTTAAATAGAAGAAAAAAAACGTCTGGCAACATCAATCCCGTATTCATTGCTTGTTCATGTATATGAATAAAAAAATATATCGAGTGGCAAAATAATGAACATGAGACTTGGTTTAATAACGTAACCATAGTAGGTGTTAATTAACTTTATGGACTAGAAAGAGTAAAGACACAAGCCTCCTTTAAGAAAAATGCCATTCGTAGGCTACGGGTCGTTACAGGCTACAGATACGGACTTCCAATAAAACGGAAGTCCTACGGTTGATGAAGTTGTTCCTAGATTCAACTGAGCCTTTGAGAACTAAGTTGGATCGCCTCGGGTCAGCTTATCTTCACGATCTCATCAAGCTAAAATAATAAATATATAAGTTGACTTATTTCCAACCGATCATTTATTTAGTTCTTTTTCTTTAAGTGATGGAGATAAAAATTGAGCTAGCTTAGAAAAAGCTTACAAAAATTATAAGGAAAAATTGAAGCTGCAAAATCTCAATACTGGTTATGAAAGTGAATATTAAATGCTAAAATATCAAATACAGGTCAATCGCGAAAGCGGTTGGCGTATTGCAGTATGGATTGCTACTGTAAATACAAACAGAAAGTGGAGTATGATTTCTTTATAAATATTGCACTGAATCTTTGCTTGTTCAATTTCATTCCAAAACAAATATCAAGAAATCAGATTATTGTGTAAACAGCAATTGAAAATCACGATCCGCGGTTGGCAGGAATCGGGCAATGTTGTCGCTTTACCAATATTGCATTGTGAGATTTCTTGCTTAAACGGGGTGTTTTAAGGAAACATGTCTCAAATTGCGTGTGGTAATGGAAGCATAGTTAAACAAAACAACGAGGCCTCTGGGATAGCAACGCATCTGCGACCTCATTTGAAACTCGGCTCCCTCTAGGGCTGGTTATATGTATGAGATATCTATGGGTGGAACCATCAAAAAATGCTTGTTTAGGACTGTTATATTACAAAATATAATATTGTCTATGCACACTATGCACACGCAAAACCTTTCGAGATAACTCCAAAGGCGTCACTACCACTCTTGTTTCTATTTAACAGCAGTATTAAGCACTGTTGTGTTCTGACTTAAACGGGGTGGTAACTGATCAGAGGCTCTAACTTTACACCTAAGATAATACAAAAAGACCTGTAGAAATTTCATACAATATTCTAAGCAAACAAGCAACATCATTTACTGAGACGTGCGCAACAACAACTATAACCTGAATAATGAAAGCTTCCGCAGCTAATCAGATTATTGAGGCAGCCAAGCTTCCAAGACGGCTGCGACGCTCAGATAATTCAACGCAAATACGTATATACGGAGTATGGGAATTTTGAGGTACAAATAATATTAAATCTGATTTTAAACATGTTAAGTATGTTAACTCTACTTGTACCTCTAATTTTATGACAATAATACAACCCAGCATGGATCGTGATTATGACAAAACTCCGCGATTACAATCCGTATTATCTTGTTTCTATCGAATCATTATTATATAAAAGTAAGACTATATCTTGCATTTCTAACATTATTGAAATACATAAAAATACAAAAACAGACTTAGTATGTTGTTATGAGATATACTAATCTTTAGATCAGATAAGAAACTTTTAAGATGTCTAACTTATTTTTTCGTAATAATCAATTAGACTAATATCAAGCGCATTCTTAATAAATATTCAAGTAAACATAAACTTTTCAAATTTCACGAACTGAGCAAGAAACCTATTTATTAAAAGCATCTAAAAGGAACTAATGCTTAGCGGTAGCAGCATCTCGCGTCAGCTGCTAATCACTTTAATAATGAACACAGGTTGAAGCCTGCGACGTGAAGATAAAACTAAATACAAGCGATGTTCAACTAATATTGTAATTGAAATTCACATTTTTAATATGTAAATTCTTCTTATGTACTTTATACTATTTTTATGTTTAATTTTACGCCAAAAACCCGATTTAGCTACATGGATCGTGATTAAGGCAAATACTCAGTGACTACGATCCATAAAACGATACGATAGAATAAAAACTTTGCTTAAATTTAGCGTTTCTAGTATAATTAAATACATAAAACTCAAAGTAACATCGTGAGATCCAAAGCATCCAAAAGGAAGTAATGCTAAGCGGTAGCAGCTTCCCGCGTCAGCTGCTAATCGCTTAATAATGAACTCAGGCTGAAGCCTGCGACGTGAAGATAAAACTAAATATAAGTGTACAGTCATACCCTGACTGTATCTATACTAATTGTTAGTTTTAGATTATTCTCAGTAATTCATTTCTTTCATGGGTAAATGACATTAGATTATGATAAAGTTGAGGTTATAGTTGGTGCTAGCTAGTAGCTATAAACGTGGGTATAACTTTATAAATTTTACACTCTTGGCCAGCATACTAGCTACTACTAGCTAGTATGCTGGCCAAGTGTGTAAAATTTATAAAGTTATACCCACTTTTATAAAGTTAATAAAACTAAATTAATTCGATAAACTTTACTCACTTTTATGACTTTTTTCAATTAATTATTTATTCATTAAAATTTTTATATTAAGTAAATGTTTTAGATGGCTTATTGAAATTATTATGATCATAAAACAGTTTATGTGACGCGCGCCGCTCTAAATACAGTCTTCATCATAGTGTATATTGTCATTTTAATTAATTCAATTATAGACTCAATTTGTTCACTTATTTAGGTAGGTTACCTGATTTGTTTATCAGAGATCAAAATTGCAAATGAAAAATAGTAAAAATGTAACTTGTTTCCATAAAACTTCAAGCACCATCACTACATAGTATAAAACAAAGTCACTTTCTCTGTCCCCATATCCCTATGTATGCTTAAATCTTTAAAACTACCCAACGGATTTTGATGCGTTTTTTTAAATAGATAGATTGATTGAACAGGAAGGTTTGTAATAATATAACGCGTGCGAAGCCGCGGGCAAATGCTAGTAACTTATATAGAACAAAACGTATTCAGCTTTCCTGTTTGATGTCCAGGCATTTGAATTAATATTTCATTCGTAGCTCATTCAGAAATAATTAAATTCTTGCATTAGTTATAAAAGAGATATGCAGCTTTGATCTCTTTAATCATTTTTATGATCCGCGAAATAAAGGGAATGATGAAATAGAACTGAAGTTACAAATGAAATGTGAAATGTTTCAAAAGGCATACAATATTCTTTTATACGTTTTCATTCGGATATGTTATTAGCTTTAAGTAATTTTCACGATAATCCATGTGTCTAAATAACAAAGTATGTATCTGATAGTTTTGGGTATATTAAAGATACGGTCTATGGAATCTTGTAGTCTTGTAGTTAGACCTTCAGCTATTTTTCTGTGAAAGTCCCGTTAAAATCGGTCCAGCCGTTTAGAAGATTACCTCATCCAATCGGACAGACAAAAAAAAATGCATTTTCATTATAGGTATCATGTATACTTTCATATGCATTTAGTAAAAAAATGATATTTTGAAATCATAAACAGACACTTTAATTTAATTTATTTGTAAAGATTTTTTTTGGGTACACTCCCGATTTGTATGAATTAGTTACAAATGTCATGTAGATCGTATAAACTAGAAACAGTCCTACAGATAAAAAATCGTACTTTATATTAATCAATACATATTACAAAACAAAGTCCCTAAAAGCTGTCTGTATGTGATCGATTTTCTAAAAACGTACTGAACGGATTTTTGTACGATTGATACTAAAAGGTGTGCAATTCAAACTACGGTTATATGTCAATTGACTGAAACATTTGAAGAGGTTGCGTGGTTATAAAAAAATCCGCGCGGGCAAAGCCGAGGGCAGAGTTTATGTACAGAAATTACCTAATTAGGTCACACCTCCATACTAGACGAAGGTAAACTATATAGGATAACTTTGAGTAAAGAACAATACACAATAACCACGCTTAACTCTGTTTAATTGGAAAACTTTTTTGTTACCTCCAAGAGGAAAGTTTTATTTCATTAACGCGAAATTGCTCCAACTGCTTTGTTGTCGCAATGGCGTCATTTGAACTGTCTCGTGTTTGTTTCTAAGATGAATGTAAGTGTAAAGTGCGTAAGTAACTTTATAAACTGTAGCTTGAATGACAGCAACAGTAACGTGGATTTTACTCGGTTTTTCTTTAATTAAATTTTACTCTTTCTACACTAAACGTGATTGAAGCCTGTGGTTTGACTCCAGCGGCACCATCGCCAATCCTATTTCTGTCTTATTACAGCAATGTGTAGCGCTGCTGTGTACTGGTCTGAAGGGTGTGGTAAGGGAAATATAGTTATTCGGGGCGATTCAATTAACGAGTAGTTCTCAGAGGTAGCAAAGGATTTATGGCCGACCTCAGGTGATGTTTACTGACGTTCACTATAGATGTCCAAGGGCGGAAGTAGTATGCAGTGCACTTATGATGATAGTGATGTTTTTTACGCGGTGAGTGCCATGGATACACACCGGAACGAATAGGTACTGAACTGGACCGAGAATAGGAACTTGATTATACCCACTTATGTAAACAATTATTCCAAACACACTGCATAAAATATGCAACATAACAATTAAGTCCCTTTCTCTATTAGAATAGATCCAGAATTAAACACAGTTCCGAATGCTGCATAATAACCTTCGTCACTTTTACGACCGCGAATGGATATGCGATAAGCGATAACAGGGGAGATCATACAGTCGAAGTAGTAATACTTCAACTGAGATGATCTTTAAAAGTAGAATATTTTAATTAAATATTTACTTTAATACTGTCGGAAAATTTGATGATAAAACTTATAGGAATGAAAGTCCTGTCCAAAAACACCTACACTTGGCTTGTAGAGTGGACAAAGACCAAAATTTTTTTCACCAAGAGAAATGGGTTGATCATTACAATAAATTTGAATATAGATTTTTAGTTAATCTGACGTTTATTATTTTATTAAAGTAGCAACTGATAATCAGACACTGCCACCCGTACTTTAATACTGTCGGAAAAATTGATGGTAAAACTTATAGACATGAAAGTCCTGTCAAAAAGCTCCTACACTTGGCTTATAGACTGGACTAAGACCCAAACTTTTTTCACCAACAGAAATGGATTGTTCATTACAAATTTTAAATAGTCAATATCGATTCTGACTTACTTTCTAACGTTTATTATTTTATTAAAGTAGCAACTGACAACCAGACATTGCCACCTATGGTCATACTGAAAACAAACCTTGATTAGCTGTATAACAAATACATAACTATATATAAAATTTTGGAATTATTGGTAGTTAATATATATTTACCAATTTTAGAACTATTTATTATATTTTTCGGTAAGTCGTGTATCCTCATATCCAGTAGAGTACTACGATTATTCAAATGATGCATAGACTTAACTTGATCACAATGACACAAGTTTCAGGTAGCTTCTCGTTTCGCGGTGGTTGTGAGACAGTCCCCTTATTCCTCTGTATAATATTACTTATGATAGTGTCGTGGTACGGAATATTAAACGAACACGCTCTAATAACGTTCCAATATTGATGACTAGCTTTGATGTAGAGTAGCTATTTAAATGTACTATCGTTTATTAGGTTTTTTTGTCAAAATTAAGTAGCTAATGAGCATGCATTTTACCCGGTTTTGAGTTCCACCCATGGACGATATGGACGTCTATAATAAAATCAAATCCATACGTGAATGGTTAGTATTGTTAATCAAGAAGCCAAACTGACATTATTTCTGTATTTTTAGGAATATTTTAATTGCACGTATGTATGTAATATTATGGAATTTTTACATTTTTAGTACCTACTTACTAGCTGAACCCCGCGGTTTAATCCGCGTTTAAAAAAAACGCGTACATATTTAAACATAAATGATATCCAGCTTTCCTAGATTAAGCCTATGCGACGCTTTAAACCTTTAGCTACCTTCCAGTGAAAGTTCCGTTAAAATCAGCCCAGCCGTCTAGATTACCTCAGCACATAGACAGACAGAAAAAAATGCATTTTCGTTATAGGTATATACTTTATATGCATTGAGTAAAAATTGTTATTTTGAAACCACAAACTAATATATTAAGTCGCCCTAGTCTTCTCTGCTTTAGTCTGTCCCTTTAAACATCTCAATTTAGCTTAATATACATTTACCTACATAACATAATAGGATTATATTCACATCCTTTACGTACTTATACGTATCAAAGGTGACTAAATCCCATTAGTAGCGTCAATTTTCCCGTTCCCTAAGGACCATGTATAAACTTCCTCAATCAGAGGCTTAATTAATACTTCATGTTAGACTCCGTTCTATGTTTACTTTGCTGTTTTGAGATGTTTAGCTTGGAGAGCGTCAAAGTAGAAAGTTAGTGTAGTGTGCAAACCTTGTCTTACAATTCCTACCAAAGATTTATAGTGTGTTATTTCGATGATTTCAATCACTGAAATTATTGACGTTTAAGGGATACTTACGCTCGGGTCAGTTTCTGTGCTATAGTGATAGAAATAAATGGAAAATTAATATATGTTATTTCTGAAAATAGTATACAAGTAAATCAATAAAATTGGTCTACGCTTATATAATGCATGTATTTGCCTCTTTTTGTCCATTTATAAGTAAAAAAATGTAATTGAGTGTAAGAAATGAGTCTGTCTTGATGCCTTTTGTCTATGAAAATCTGTAAACAACTTTATATACCTATTGAACTGGGTCTACCTTAAGCTGATCATAAATACGTTGCCACTTCTGGGAAATAAACACAAATATAAGCTTGAAAGGATAATCATTATGTCTTTATATTGTCTCATTATTTCCAAGAATTCATGCTAAATAACTCGTAAAGGTGTGTAATAAGCAGTGATAGCCTAATGATTGAAACTTAGCCTCTCAATCGGGAGGTTCAAATCCCAGACACGCCTCTGATTTACGTGCGTATAAGAGATTAATTATCACATGCTTTAACGGTAAAGGAAAACATGAGGAACGTGACGAAACCGGCACACCTGAGAGTTCTTAAAAGTTCTCAAATGTGTCTGAAGTCTACCAATTCGCACTAGACCAGCTGTGTGGACTAAAGCCTAAATCCCCGGAGACCTGTGCCCAGCAGTGCCACATTAATTGGTTGCCGATAAAAGCTAAATTAAGCTATAAAGTGTGTTATGTCACAATATTAATTAAATTGGGTCGTCGAAGTAACATCCTTACGTAGAACATATTTGACCACTTTGAGTTTCAGGTTCAAGAGGCCACGAATTAAGTACTTCTAGGTAACTGTAACTATATACCTACTTGATTACGGGCTAATTGATTTCACAAACAGTATTGGAAACCGGAACCTAATCCCAACTCCCGGCTAAGTGAGTCCTCACGGTAAGCCGACACAAACAGGATTAGTCAGGAGCGTACTTTTACGGGAATAGCACCTAGACAGACTCTTCTGTTGTAATTTAAAACTTGGGTGTTAATGATAGAATTTCGTAGACATCAACATCAGACATTTATGCCTTATAAAAGTACCTAGATTATGCTTCTATTACATATTTTAGACAGTAATGGTTATGGCAGTGCCACCAGGGTCGAACCACGAATGATTCTATTGTATTTTACAGGGCTTTTTAACTTCCGATCGACATATTAATACAATTATAATTGATAAATATACTTAATATAAGTTATTTTAAGTAAGATATTAATTCTAATAGATCAAAAACACTTTTAGAATAATGTGATAAAATGGCATATGCAATGGCATAGCATAATGTATTAAATATTCGTTCGATTGATTTATTAAAAAAACATTGTAAGTAATTTGAATGGCGGGAATTCAAATTTTGAACAGGCATTCTTATTACACATAAACAGATTACGAATAAGCTGATATTGTGGAATAAATAATTATAAAATAATGGGAATAATGTTAAGATGGAGAAATATATGGTATTTTGATGTATTAAATGATGTCTAACGATAATACTATTCAACTACTCAATATGTCTTTATGTTCTTACTCTATTCATAACTTGAGCGGATTAATAAATTATTTTTAATATTATTATAGGATCAAGAAGAGCAAGAGCGAAAAGAATTAGAAAAGCTAGAGGCAAGAGTTTATGGTAACTGGAGACGGCTTATAAAAGGATTGCTTATCAGAGAACGGCTGAAGCTAAAATATGGATTCAGTGAGCCCACCACTTCTCAGGAACCTAAGAAAAAATCAACTGGTCCAAAATACACTATAAAGAAAAAATTCTAACATTTTGTGTAATTAAAGACAGTGGATTATCTACGATATGTGTTGCCATTATTGAGATTGTTTTTTTTTAATATTTTCTGTTATAAACTGCACTACCTCGCTGATTTTGTTTACTGTGTTTGAAAACTTGTTTTTGTATCACAATCATAATAAATTTCCAGTCCTATTCACTTCATGTACACAAAATAACTTCAGTTCGGAAAGACCCTTAGCATGATAATCATAATAAAGGTGTTATAGTCTTTTTTTAATATATAAAACATGCAACTCTTATGTGTAAAAAAAGTGCTACACATAATATGTAGAAACCTGCACTTGAAGTAATTTTAGTGATATGAATAAGCTATGTAGTTTAAGATTTTAGAAACTAAGTGTGAAATTGTTATCATGTAATGAATTTGGTTATGTATAATTTGTGTTATTCAAGAAACTATTCCGCCTATTGTAAAATTGAAGTAATTTTTACACATAACTGTTATGAGGAAGCAATTACATACTAAAGTGACTTTCTCCTGGAAAATAAAATAATAATCAACAAAAAATATTGATCGGTGTATAATCAAAAGAAAATCCGCTGGTCTGTTATCTGGTAATCTAACACCCACCGTATTTTAAACTGAAATTAATATTATAAGCACTGCCTTTACATCCATTTTAATTCTATTTTTTAATGAGCTGTATAAAATTATTTAAATGATAAATCTCTTACAACTAGCCATTCAAAAATTACTGCAACATAGATAAAGATTTCCAAAAATGTTCTTTTCTCCAGTATTTGACAGATTTATAGTCGTCATATAAGTTTTTATTGTTATTTGTTATGTGTAGCATGTTTTATTTTTTGGAATATTAAAAATCAAAGCATGAAAGTAATAAATTACGCCATATTTTAAATTTTAAGGATTATGTTGATTTTATGTTATAATATCTTACAATAGATTTACTTATGTTACAATAATGGCTTGTTATAGTCAGTACCTGCGTAGAATATTCACCCTTTTAGCTTAAAAAGCATACTGTAATTTTCCTTTTTTCAATATTACTGTCAATTTGTTTTATTGAAAGTGATTATCATTGTCCAGTATCGGTAAAATAATAAAAAAAAAATTGTAGTCGGCTAACTTCGGGTGCTTTTTGGTCTTTCTAGTTATTGAGTGGTAGATGACACATGGTACAACAAAAAAGATAATTTATGCCGTTGGTATGAATATTGTTTTTCGAAAACCATCTTTATTAAATTCTATTTACCTTTTGTCTTGGCTCTTGTATTTTCATTAATGTAACTATTGTTAACTACTTAGTACTATTCGTTAATTATTGTTGTTACCCATATTTACAATACCCGCGATATATTGTTTTTTTGAAGATTTTATCGAGACTGGGTTATGGTATCCATTCAATCTCAAAGTATCACATGGTAAATAACATGAAGGAAAGAGACAACGGGATGTGCCATGTAAGCGGACACTTAAGTTGTATTTTATGGGTAGAAGGTTTTTTGTAGAACTTCATAAACATGCCATACTGAGCAGTTTAAGAGTACAAACATGTTAGCAGAACACATAATGGTCAATAGGCAAATACGCATATTTATTTTAGATTTTTCATTGAAAATTTCTAATTAAAGAAAGTAATATAGTCAATGATATAGTCGATGATAAAAAGCTACTCAATTACTTAGAGATAAGGTCCAATTTAAATTGTCATGTCGGTTGCCATGGTACGCGACTCAACCTCAACTCGTTTTTCACACAAAAATTTTACTTATTACATTGTACTGAAAGCATATAATTGGTTGTATAGACATAGTTGTCACTACTACCTATGTTGACAACAGACAACCAATAAAAATGCAGGTTTCATAGTGGTAAAATATTATTAATTATTTCTTGTCTTGTTTTGGCTGCAACGGTTCCCATACTAATCGGCTTATTAGCCAATTCCTGTCCTCTTTCTCTTTTCTTTGGTAAATAATAATATTTGAAATATAACAGATCTTAATGTTTACCTTTTATACTAATTACATCACACTCTGCACTTTTATTGTATTGTTTATTTATATAAATTCTGATAAGTTAAATAAAATTTAATTTGATTTCAGAAATTTTATATTTTATTTCGTCTTCACTTATAAC
>DWPV01005862.1:0-11993 GCA_018251915.1 Urbanus proteus proteus
TAAATGATTTTAAGAAAAATCAAATTTGTACCTACACATTGCAGTGGTAGTAGAGTATATTAGTAGGTACTTCCTTTAGATTGGCAAACAGTTCTCTAATGAATATACTCAACGACGGAACCTGCCTTCATAAGATTATATTCGTTGTCTTAAATTACGGAAATCTTATTACGAAATTCCAATGTGTGTGAGTAAGAGCCGGTGCGAGGAATCCGAGCGAGGTCTAATGAACGTACTCAAAATTTATAACATATTTAACCTTTTAGTTACTTTGCAAGATATAATCTGTATCACAATCACTAATTTAATTTTAGAATATTTCGGTTCTTGCTTGTCGCTTACTAGCGCATTATCGAGTACGTTTGGCAATGGGAGATCTCCCGTCAGGCTAGGTGATCATGCCTGGAAAGCGGTCGTCTCTGTTCAGAGCAAGATGTTAATAATACTTTGATACCGTGATTCAGACATACTTGTTGCGCCATCTCTTGACAAGTTGCGGAAAATCGCCACATACGGTTTAATAACTTACTGGCTCACATACGACCATCGTAGTCCTAAAGAATAGCAATGTATCAGTGATTGACTTAAGATATAATTCCTGTTTCATATAAATTTATGTTGGTAACAAATGTGCAGACTGTATGTCTACAAATTTAGTCAATTTATTTTAAACGTTGCCTTTACTACTAACAAGATTTTACGTTCATCAAAAAATATAAACACAGTTTTATTTTTTGGCACAACATTAATTATTCTAAATATGCTTACATTTTTTAAAATTACTTCAACATTTTATGAAAACTCTTACAGTAGCTAGTGTTAACTAATTAATACTGTGACGTGAACAAATTAAAACCAAGTGTAAAGTAAGAAAGAAGAACACGTAAATACGATTACATTTGTAACACCGCGACGGGAATGAAATTTTCTACATTACTCTAAATCCATCTACTTCACTTTGAAATACTGCGAACTTTAATTATTTTTCACTTTAAAGATTGTGAGTTTAACTTGCAAAAGAGGACATAATTGCATTTTAAATGGATGGAGGAGTTTTCTTATAAGATTCAAGTAGCAAACGAGCATGTTGACCATTCAAACGAGTATTACACGATATTATTATGTTTCATTTATAACTAGCTGATCCCTGAGGTTTTACCCGCGTTTAGAAAGTAAAAAAGAATACACATCAAAACATATATGTCACCCCGCTCTCCCCGCGACGGCGTGCGCATGCGCGTGGAGCGCGCGTCAATGGATTTTTCAAAAATTAAAGTAGCCTATGTTTCGCCTTAGACCTTCAGCTATCTTCCAGTTAAAGTCCCGTCAAAATCAGTCCAGCCGTTTAGAAGATTATCTCAGCCAAACAGACAGACAGACAGGCGGACATTTTTTTAATTGCATTTTCGTTATTGGTATCGTGTATACTCTCATATATAAGGAAAAAGTTGTTATTTTGAAATCACAAACAGCTACTTCAATTTTATTTATTTGTATAGATGGATTACAATAGTTGATTTTCACATGAATAGGTAAGGCAGTGCGCTGTTGAATTCAGCACGCAAAATATTATTTTTCCATTTCATTAAAACTGCAGAAAAAATGAAGCGACGTTTAAAAACTTTGTAGATTTTATTTTATATGCCGAGAATACAATAAAACAAATGCAGACATAAATTACAACTAAACGCAGTAACTACGAGACATCTCTGCAAAATACTTGGAAAAATATTTTTCCAGAATATTCTATTTACTTAGACCAGAGGTCGGCAACTACAGTCCACGTGAAATCCTCCTTGCGGTCCGAGGAACTTATTAGAATCTCTCAAATTTCAAATTCTATTATTGACAGCTTTTTTGGCCATCTCTTATACATGATTGTTTATTGTTGGCTATTTATCTACAAATTAGGTCCGGTTTACCTCATGTAGCTACTGCGTAGGATTTCTGAAAAGGTTACCGATCGCTAACATAGACTGAGCGCCTATTCAGTAATAGGTAGAATTGAATATGTTGACCTTTCATCGTAATATTTTAAATGTTAAGGGCCAGACAAAGGATAGACTAAATGCTGAGATTAAGCTTCATAATTAGTGTAATACCTACGAGACGAGCGCTTTGTACATTTTCAGTTTACATAATTATATTTAATGTAGTATTTGGGATCCTTAGCTAATATTTAAAAATAGTATTTTTAAAAGTTACTTATTACATACAAGTACATATTTGTAGCATAATATACACATACATTGCGTAGTAGTCCATATAGAAATTAATATTTCGATAGAGGGGTTAACTGATGACTTTAATCATTCAGATAGTCACATATTTAGAAAGAACAATCATGGGTTAGTGATAAATTACTGCAACTATAGAACCATTACCGAGATAGAGTTACTAAAAAGCTTTTAACAGATACTTCGGTAAAAAATTGAGATAAAAGATTATACCATAAGAAACAAAAAAGGTTCCGGCCGCCAATTTTATACAACTCTAGGACCTATTCCGGCGATATTTTCAATGGGGGGAGATAATCTCTTCCATTATTCTCCCCGGGTTTAGGTAATTTGTTCCGACGGCGTTGAAGCTGCGTAGATTGAATCCAGGCAAAAACAATGCATATTGCGTTAATTGAGGAAGAGATAGAGCAAAATTGCTTTGAAACAACTCGAAATTAATGACGTTCCTTCAATAAGTTGAAGTGTCAACCTATATCCTCATTTTTGTAGTAATATGAATAAAATTGATTATGAATAAAAACGTGTAGACGATAGAATCATAATGTTAGTTGTAGAAGAGTTGTAATAATTTTATGAAAGGTATGTATAGTAAGATGTAGATGAAATTTTAGTGAAACAAATACGAGCATACATTCGGAAGCGTATTAAATATTTTAAGTTAAGGACAGTATTTCGTCAAATACCATATACTAATAAATAGTTATTCTCACAAATAGATTAAATGATATAACAAATAAAAAAATGTTAGTCTTTTATAACTATAGACTTGCTAACAACTGTCATCACTATTCTGTATCTACTTTGTTGTACGTAATGTTAAAAAGTATTCCATAAAACATGAACATTTTACGATAGCGTTTTACGGACTCACATATGAAAATAAACCTTGTCTGGATGCAGGATACATAAATATCATGTTTGTAACCCTCATTCCTCCATGTATACCGCAAACGCGTAAATTAAATTATAGCCGGAATAAGCGACAAATATCCTACGTCCTTTATGGTCTGATTTTAGGCCGTCTGACATGTTTAATCATAGTGCTCTATAAATTGAAGTACACACCTATTTTACAAGGGTGTGTTACAGATGAAGTTGTTGATTACAATGTAATTTAGAAAGAAATAAAATAAAGAAACTTTATTCCAGTTATTTAGATGCATCGTTACCACTGCCATATACTATGTCATATAGTCTTTTGTCAAAGATGTTACCTGCTGTGTTCTAAACTGAAAGCTAAGGTAATTTATTATGAAGCATTCCAATTTAGTGTTACGGTTCCTTGCGGTAACTGCAAACTATTTCGAATATTATGTTTATTGGATGTACGGTTTTACTATGGACGGGTTTATGATTTTCGATGAAGGCTATTATTTTATAAAAAAACCGGATTATATGATTGAAGTCTTGTAATGTTATAGCTTAGAAATAATATAATCAGTAGATCCAAAATAATTATTCAAAGTTTTTTTTCTGATTTCTCAACGAATTATCATCCAGAATATTTCCCATGTGAACCGTATTGGCAATACTTTTATCCCAAGTGTAACGTTACATTTATAGAATTATTCTTGCCATTTAAAAATACGAATACTGTTGGTGCATTGCGTCACGGACAGTTAACCCGGACGAGGGTCGATCTCTGTTTGATCGAGCGAGCCAATCAGCGAGAGCGAAGTAGCTGTTTTATTGGCCACCGGGGGTTTTAGACTTCTTGTTCGGAAATACAGTCCTTGCTTTGGGATCAGGAGGTCTTACTGTAGCCTACTTAGTTTAAAGAGTTAAACTATCTAGTACCAAATATAATTGTAATGGAAATCATTCGTAGATTTTAAAAGCAAAAAATTCTAAATCAGTTTTATTTTAAACTTTGAACCGCGTCAATTCATATTTTCAACTGTTTTCAACAGTATAGAACGCTTAGCTTCAATTCAAAAATAAACCATAATCTGAAGTTGAATTTTATTACATCGCCCAAATGCTTCGTGCATTTTTTATTTTCAATTTAATCCGATTCGGTTTGCTTTCCTGGAGCCGTGATAAATTTTATTTCGCGATAGATTTATGAAGTGTAATAAAATGGTTGGTTTTCTTAATATTTCTTCCGGGAACACATGCACGGGGACTTAAAGTACATTTCTCGTCAGTTGTCTTCGTGAAGACGTGAGCGAAGGGAATAATAGAGTCATAAATTCTTAAATGACACTCGGGGTAAAGAAACTTTTCTCAACTAATAAGGTCACAGTAAAAGCGTCGCCGAAAGGCAAATGTGGCAATTCATTGAATTATGTAACGGAAATGAAAGTCTTCTACTCGATAACGTATTACTATTGGGTATAATCTATTTTGCAGATTTTTTACCTGAATAATATCTTGTTTTCAAATAATGAAATAGAACACAATATGATGTATTTCTAGCGGTTAAACTACATAATGTTAGTCAAAACGTCACTTCCCGGGGCCACGGAAATACCTCGGCATTCACATTCTTCTGTACCCTCTGACGACATTTACCCTTTAATGGCGCCCCTATTTTGTGAAATGTCGGAATTTGTCTATCTCGTCAGTGTCGAAACGGGCAGTACCTCGAAACATTTTTCAACTAATAGAAATACCATTGCTATTATACTAGGTCTTTGGTTGTAAAAGTTAAATAAAGCCCTGTTAGATCCTATTCTGACGCCTCGCTTCTCAGTCATCTTGATATTGGTCCATGTTTCTTTTTTCTTATGATCTACTAGCGATATTTGGTATTCTCAAAACATCTCATTTTTATAGCAATTTTCTATGTTGTCTCCTATCTACTTTCGGTCCTTCCCTAAGCCAAAATTTTAGAAACTAATGGTTTCTTTCTTTTGCGCCTTAAATTTCCAAAGTATCTAAGCACTATGCTTTTATTTTTTAAATTCCATAATAGAAGCCATTTTATTATCATTTATATCGCTTGAACGAGAATTGTCTATAACAGTATACCGTCAACGTGCTGCGTTTATCAGCAGACTCTGGGGAAATACCCGTCTGCAATGTCTATTCGGCTTCCGTCAAATTTAGGGATACCAGGTACTATGATCTTAACGGGATTTTCTCGATATTTTCAAGGACACGTTAAAAACCATTGCCAATAAAAAATTAGAAATAATAGTACGCGGAGAGACAATAGTTTTCTTTTCACGTAATTTGATTATATGATCTAGGTGAAAATATACCTACAGATAGAAATCGTAAAATAGCCTTAAGGGAAAGTACGAATTAATTATTCTATTGAACCTAAAATACTTAGGCAGTGTTGGGTCGTAATCTAGGTATAATATACAATTCAGAGGAATATGGGAACTAATTACTCGTAGGTACCCCATTAAAATTTCTGTTTGTGTTTCATGTATATATAAGAACATAGTTACAGTTAAAATCTTATTAATATTTCTGTATTAATATTTAAAATGTCCCTCAAATAGTACCTAACCAGCAAAGTTCTATTGTACGTAGTATAGTAATGTAGACATCCACTCTGAATCACAGTCAAGTATTTATCCATAAAAGTCGAGATGATTGGCGACACTACTGGCTGACCAAATTAAATTTACTACCGCAAGCTCGCCAGATCGCCGTCACGATACCACGTTCGTCATTTATTGCCTATAAATATTTCTTATACTGTCGTGTTTACGTGTCCTTGTATTGTTTAGGAAAGCGACGTTACCCGAATTATTTGTTTTGTTTATTCTTAGCTTCGTAATATTCTAACAGTGATTTTATTGACATGTTTTTCAGTGTACGCAAAATCCTGATTGATAAGAATGGTGGAGTTAATGCGGCTTTGTTTGGTTATCCTTTATTGTGTTTGAATAAAGAAATCTAAAAGAATTATTTTGCTCTAACCGTCTAACGGTATAATTTATGGAATTGAATTAGAAGATGAACATGCAATGGATTATTTTGTTGATATTTCTGAAATTTAGATAAGCATATTAAAATACCTACATTGTTTTATACTAACTTCGATCATATTTAGTAATAAATACAGCAACGCGAGGATTAAAAATAAAACAGTCTTTAGGTGTCTCGTAGTAATTAGTCCTGCCGGAAGTTCTACTTCCTTTGTAATCTCTTTGTTAGTTATAATGTCTGATAAATTATTTGCTTGGGTACAAGCTCTATAGATCAGCAAAATAATTATAATTGGATTTTTTGTAATCCTATTGTTATTCACATCGCGACATAGATCTGCAAAATGGTTGAAGAGTATCAAAAGGTTTATTTTATACATTTTCTATTGTATTTAATGACCTACTTCATAGTCCATTGAGATGAAAGCAGAAAGTTCAATATGCCAACATCAATTGACGAATCAGCAATATAATTGTTTAACTTCAGCAATAATGGTTTGACTTCAATCATCAAACTTCATCGGTACTGTCGTTTTAAGAGATATTGAATTACTTATTACATAGAATTTAAAGATAAGTTCTTAGAGATATCTTTGTTATTTAACTCCTAACACTAATATTATTAACATTACTTTGCTCCATTGTCACTAGACCTTGAACTTTAGTTTAGTTTTACAGATATGAGTTCTGTGTAAATAAATATCACTTGCCTTACAGTGAAGGAAAACATCGTGAGGAAACCTGCACACTGATAGTTCTTAAAAAAAGTTCTCAAAGGTGTGTGAAGTCTAATTATTCGCATTTTGCCAGCGCGGTGGACTAAGGCCTAAAATCTCTCTCACTAAGAGGAGACTCGTGCCCAACAGTTGGACAATAATGGGTCGATGATGAGTTCTGTGTAGAATATGGTGGGTTAATTTATCTGCGTAGGGTTTATTTTAAAATAAAAAAATGACATTAAGTAGTCGTTTATGTGCTATTAAGAACGTAACATGTAATATAGTAAAAATTTATAATACCATTTTAAGCATATTCTGTTTGGAAACCATGGACAATATGAATAATTCTAATGATAGATTTGATAACTTTTTGAAAGTTAATACGTTTGGTTCGGTGCTTCATGTAATATGATAAAACTTTAAACTAGTAAGAAGGCATGAAAACATATAAGTACAAATTTGTGGATGAATGTCACTAGTTAAATTGAGACTAGACCTACTGCAGTCCGTTACGGTTTAGAAAGATAAAAATATCGGATGACCCAAAAATGTCTAGTCCAAAGAGACTAGGTTTCGACTATGCCTGACTAAAAATAATGCACAAATACAATCCATAACAACCGATGAGTGAATCAAGTGTGTAAAAATGATGTACGATTATTAAATATTGAAGAAATTTAGGAAATATTGATTATTTTTTTAATTTTCTATAGGCCCGAGATTTTTTTGGATTCTATCTACAAGCATGTTTCTATTGCAAACATTGGGAACAAATAGAATGAGACGAGAATTTAATTTTACACTTGGCCGGCTATTGAGTGACAAGGGTGTGTTCGTATGTGGATATTGCCTTTGTCGCTTCTGTAAGGCTGATTTCTTTTACGCAGTACATGTAAATAAAGTTAATAAGAATATCGTTTGCAATTTTACCACACAAATTCCAACTAAAATCTTTAGGTACTACTTCTGTGGTTAGTTTGGTAACTATTCTGATTCTGATTGTTTAGCTCATGAGTAAGTAGATGAGACGAAATATTTAGGATTTCTTCAAAAAAAGTTGTGGATAAGGTTACGTGCTGATCAACGTGAAAAATTATTAACGGTAAAATTAAATATAAATCATTGGTATGGCGAATTATATCCATATTCAAATTAAATCTTGTACGGACCAATTACTCGAACGTAATGAATGTTATTTACGACAAGTATGTACAATTAACTGTTATAATAAAGAAAATGTCTCGTATTTACGAAATGTACAGTTTACAGGCAACCTATATTAGATGCGAATATTTAATATTCATGAATATCATATTTGCTCAAATGTATTTCCTTTTTTGTCCAAATAGTAACGAATTTAGCATATTGTATTATACTTATCATAACATTTTCCATTGCTCTGTAAAGCTCGACAAGATGTATAATTACGAAGAAGTTTTTAATTAAAAGTTAACATAATTTGAATATGAAAACCTACAAAAAATTACCACGTAATTACGGCTAAATGTATGTATCGTGTTAATGAAAGGGACAAGAAGGGTTATTTTAAGTGCTCAAAAAGCCTTTTAATTTTTATGGAGTTCCATCATTCAACTGTCTTTTAAGGACCACTGCTGGATATAGGCCACATTTCATGATAGTTTGTGCCAATATTTACTTCCTTGGACTGCGTATTGCTGACCGCAATAGGTGTACACAGGGAGACGTTTCTGTTCATCTCCTGGATTTGACACCTCCTATGAAATCCACGGAATTAGAGGACGTGGCGCTATTCTACACCGAAATCACATGGTACTTTTATGGGTTTGCTACTCGATATATTGCTAAAGTCCAGAAGAGACATTTTATTTTCTTTATATCATTCAGAAAGAGCAATTAGATCTCCACAGAAGTTGTACAGTAATTCTTATTATGCATTTAAAATTGTGCTTAAGTTAACTATATCTGTCTTTTTCTTTCTCCTTTTTCAATATTTAGGCACAAGGCACCTTATTTATAAATGGAAAGGGTATGAATACATAAAGTAGCGGGGAAATTGGGGTTCAATTTGTAGAAGGTAGAGGGATGTTCGTAATTGGGTGTCAATGGGAGGGTCAAAGTCAACGAGCGGGACGTATTTTTTTGATAATCAACCGTTCCCCAATTGACAGATCCAAAGTAAATAAAAAGAAATATTGATTTTGGTGGATTATTTTTGTTTATAACCAGCTACTAACACATACAGTTACCAGTATTATGGAAAAGGGAAAACTGCATTGTTCTGCTTATAGCCTATTCATTAACGGTCTTGTATTGCGTTATACAACATTCTTTTATTCATTCTTATCGTTTTTGAATTGTTTTAAATCGTTACATTCCTGGACTTTGAAATTTTAGAAAGCAGCAGAAGTAACGTAATTTTATTCTTCCAAAATAATGACTCCTGGATTGTTTTATTTTTTTTATGTAAATTCATTCTTACGTTATTTGTAACTTTTAATAATAATTAACTTTTATGTCACTTTCGTTACTAAGGGAGGTTGTTTCGTACAACCTTTACATAACCTTAGGCTATATATTCAAGGGCGTACCAGAGATAACTAATACCCCTATGATTAATATCCAGCTGTTTAGATAAGGCGTATTGAGCTTGTTCAGAGCAAGATTTAAGCCTCAACTCATATACCAAGTATAAATTTATCTCTGGGCTTAAGTCTACACATTACCTATTTTTGGATTTTTGGCTATTCATTGGAGGCTTTATCGCATTAGATCTATCGAAGTAATAGTTACAATATATTAATCATATTTCATAGTTTATTTGTTCGTTCATTGCTTTATGAAAGAGAGTTAGTTGTAATAAAAGGTTTATTTGCTAATACTATTGAGTGTTAATAATTTGATATTTAAAAAAATATGGAAACTACACTTAGATTTTTCATAATTTAGGAATTGAGACTCACTAAAATAATAGAATTTGTAGAAACTAAGTACTAAAATAAATTGTGACATAGATATAAATATTTAGTAAAAATAATTATGTCGTGGTACTAAAATGATTATGAGCATAAAAAATTGCAATTATTTCGTAATCAGAGTTTAATTTACTCGTATATTTTTTGCTGATCGTACCCAAATACATGGACAAGGTTTGCTTACATTGACAGGTACACAAGTACAAATGTAGCAAGTGAAGAGTCTGTAGCGTCTCTTTGAAACAATGCGAAGAGTCAGGCGGAGAAACTTTTCTGTGCTCTCAGGAATCTTCTCGTAGATTGAAGCCAACGAAGTAGATAAGTTTGTAGTTTGTACTCAAGTATTTATTAAAGAATCTATTAGTTCAGGGTCTTGAAATACCATTGTAGTATATGTTTGAATAGTGTATATTTATCGTGTGGGTCTTGATGGCACCACTCCATTACTTCCAGCAATGTCGTAGACAGCAGCGTTTTCGTATGAAATAGCTGCACTGATTGTGACATGCATGCCAGGTACAGTGACTATTGCTAAATCCTTGTGTATACCTTAAAATAATGGATGAATGTAATCGAGCAATTCATGTTCATATGTATGTTGCATGTTCATTTAAATGCAATGTTGTAAAACTATTACTTTCTCTACTACATTTACTATTTGTGGCTAACCGATAACAAATACTATAACCAAAAATTGAGTACCATCTTTTGCTGTAGCCAGTATTGGTCATTATTTGAAAGTTATAGGCAAAATTCGAGATAGTTAAAGAAGTAGGGTGATACGCGTGCTCTCTGAACATAATTCAACTAAAAAAGTACTCTTCTAAAATATGTCACCTGGCCAGATTAATGCATTTGTCAACATGATCTCTAGACAAGCAAAAAGTTCGTCAATTTAATTTGATGCCAACTTGATTACCATATTTCTATAAGAAAATAATACACAAATCACACTTCAGTACCTGGCTTTGACTTTCAATTATAAAAACGACACTATATGCAGACGATGGACAAACGTTTGCTTAGCACTCAGCAATCATCGCTTGGAAGACTGCCTCTACGAAAGTTAACGAGGCTTGTGTTCTTAGATAGACTACACACTGCGCGTTCAACGTGTGATACGCAGTGTGTTGCGTATCTAATTTACGAAGGTTTAAAGCTACCTAATCTTAAGCTACTTATTTTATATATTGATGTTACTTTTAGAACAAGTCAAATGATGAAATAACTGATGAACTTCCGTGAACTAGTATTTGTTTTTATTTGTGAAACTTAAAGAATTGGCATGAAAACGATGTAAGAATAGACCAATAAAGTAGTCAATAAATTAAATAGTTAAAAAAATACAAGACAATTATTTGTCGTTTATTATTTCAAAAGGACAAGTTTATGACATCACCGCAATATTCAAAATAATGCAAACTAATTGGCATAGATTGCGCCCTATTTAGTTTGAATTGAACATTGATTGGCTCGAATAAACTCACCGCATTATCATATGCTTATTTCTCTACGTTCGTGGATTTTAAATTAATTCGTTCATTAATAATATTCGTAGACGGGGTTGGACCCACTAATGGAACATCCTTCATAAATACGTGCTTAATTTATACTTTGACACGATTTCAAGCTTTAATTCGTGGATTCCTTAACCAACACAACATAATTATACGCACTGAATACTTTACTCGTATATGATGATACTGATCAATTGTAATGTTTTTTGCCGCGATATCAATTTATTCCAACTTACATATAACTTCTTGGAATGTTTAAGTATTTTCGCTCTAGTGACTTCACACCCCTTTGTCTTTGTTAAACGTTACTATGGAACAATCACTAAAGTATTTTTCTTATCTAGACTTACAATGAGAAGGATTAAGACCATAGTTATGTCATAATCATGTTTTTCAAATAGGTACATGTGAAAAAATATTGCTTGTGAAAATAAATAGATAAATCTTGCGACTCAAAGTAAAAACATTTTATACAGGTTTCGTTTATTGTAAGAGTGCAAAAAAAATGTTATTTCTGTATTTCGTTCATTAAGAAGAAGTGGTGCTGCACGAAATCTACTTTATAATCTTTCTATAAAAGTATGTTAAATGTCATTTCAAACATCTTAACATATTATAAAACAAAGTCACTTTCCGCTGGTTGACCTATGCATGCTTAGATCTTTAAAACTACGCA
>DWPV01005863.1:0-11993 GCA_018251915.1 Urbanus proteus proteus
TGTCAATATTGGCGCGACAGCAACTCAAATCTTTGTAGTGAAAAATTGTAAAACATGCACCCGTGCCCTTGTCCCTCCGAAGGTGTGATATGTAAAGAAACCGTTTGTTATATTTAATTATTATATAAAAATGAACAGGTTAACATCATTATAAAAATATTTATATTTAGTTATCATCTAATATCTTGCCAAAACAACGCTAAGATTTAATATTTGATGATTTTAAATATTTGGAGTACTTTCATTCTTCTTCTTCACTACTTTCACTTTTCTCCTAAAAAAGTTTTAAACAGAATTTTATAACAATTTACATGAACTGTATTTTCCTATATTCGTTTTCATTTAGATATTGATTACAACAACTAACCACTTTAACTTATTTGAAATTACGGACGGTAAGTCAGTTAGCAAATACATAATCGTACAAACGATGATACGAGTAAGTGGAACAGAAGCTCCTCATAATACACTTGAACATACTACATACGCTTATATGAAACAAAATACCACATGAATTATGTCGTACCTTCGTCGGTACTAAGCCTTCGCTCTGGATTCCCTCTTGAGCTGTCGCGAACATTTCAGCAACACAAGAGATCTGATGTAACGTAACCCAGAATCGAACCCAGTGCTCGCACTTGTGAGTTTGGCAATGAGTCAGCCCATATGATATATTTGGAACATAATACTGTTGTTACGTCATTTATTTTGCTCTTATTAACCTCGTTTCTCATGCTTTGTTTTTCTTTAAAAGCCATCTTTTATTTTTCTTCCAAAGTATTGAGTTTTCGGAAACCCTTAAAGTTTTATTTGTGTTTTGGAAAGTCGGGTTATTGAAAATGAAAGTATGTTATACTGTTCCAAAGTTTATATCTGAACTTTTCAGGTTTACGATTGTCTTTGTAAGTGGAGAATTTCCTTTTATAATGATTCCTCTAGAGTTACTTTGTCTGAAATTATCCTTCCGAGGTACCTA
Source organism: Urbanus proteus proteus (assembly GCA_018251915.1). Lineage (NCBI taxonomy): Eukaryota > Metazoa > Arthropoda > Insecta > Lepidoptera > Hesperiidae > Urbanus > Urbanus proteus. Next base: position 977 of record DWPV01005863.1, read on the forward strand.
ATCATACAATGTACAATAAGTTTGAAGATGGTAGAGCCCTTTGTGGTTCGACTCCGGCGGCACCAACGCCACATGTACCTATGTCTGCCTTATAACAGCAGTGTAGCGCTACTGTGTTCTGGTTTGTAGCGTGTGGTTAGGGAGACATACTAATTCGAGGCGTTCCAACTTAATCCTCAGGGGTAGCAACGTGGCCGACCTCAGGTAGGACTGTGATATTATCTGAGGTTACAGATGTCCATGGGCGGCAGTAGCCACTTACCATGGACTGCATGCTCTTTTGCTACTACGATCATATATATAAAAAAGTTATAGTTTTGATCTTTTGTGTGCTTTAGTGTGAAAATAGTATAAATTGGCGTTTTATCCGGAAATCGCTTCACTACTTTATACATTAACCGTACAGATAAACACAAAAAAAAAAACAAATAATACTAAATGTTTTACCGAAATATATGTAGTTGGAATTTTATTCGTACATATATAGGTACAGCTTTTTGTAAATATGAATACCTACATGGTTTTCCTCGAAGAAAACTGTCCGAATTAAATTTTGATCTAAACTAAAACAAAATAATGCAATTAATTAGGTCGATGAACCGTACAAATGTTTCATTGGATTCCGTTAACGATTTCACAAAGACCGGTAGAGGCGGAGTGCTCTGAATAAAATATTGGACGTGTAAGCTTTAAAACGGAATTACTTTCAGAGGCCTCCGACCTGAACACTGGAAATAATTCAGCAAATCCAGATTCATCGTCTAATGAAATTCGGGCTTGCGGTGCATTGTTTACTGTATAACTCTCTACATGATTGTGTAAATTGCTAATTATGTTTAATTTTATATAGGATGATTTTTAATTGTTCGTGGGCAAATCAGTATCTTTGTTGGAACAGCGAAAAATGTTTAAAGAATTTGATAAACCGAAACTGCATAGATGGATAGGTACTAAAATTTTTAAAATTTCTCTATTAGGAAATTGAACAATGTTAAAGTCGAAGAAGGGAATTCAATCTGCCAAATGAAAGATATTCATGTCATCTCGAGAGTATATAACTGTTATATTACATATATTTGAAATAGGTGCGAATAGCATCCTTACCATGGTCTAAAACGATGAGAAACATTAGCTAAACAACATCCTTACATCAGAAAAAGATACAATTAAAAGACAGTTAATAGAGAACATAAATCTTGTGAGATAAAAATAAAAACTCGGCTTCACTATGTCATTTTAACAGATGACGATGTTTTTGAAATGATTAGAACTAAATTAAATTTTAAATTAAGAACGTTGAATACGCTCACAAATTCAACCAACCACGTTACGCTACTAAATAGATGTGTTAATTACGTATTGTAATGGAATAGCATACAAGTATCTTACCGCAAATAAGATGTCAAACAAATAGCAATCGTGTTTTGTCTATTATATAGCGTAGTAATAACTGAGATTTATAGCAACGAGACAATGCCCATAATTTCAGAAGACACAGCGACATGGAGATTGATCGCCATTGTTGAACAAATGTCGGTTTGGCTGTTGTCAATGACTGTCACAAATGTCAGAATATTTATGGTGGTTACTCTAACACGAACGTTTTGTGCTCCTTGCCACTTTAACATTGTCTCGCTAGCATATTAGTTAAATAGTGTTAGGTTTCTACCATGATTTGTCTTTCTACTTCTTGTCTTTTTTTATTTAAGTCGAATATTTGTGAGTATACTCGTATGTACTGGGCGAGTATCGTTCGCGGCCGATTTTATAACCTCAATATTGAACGCATGATAATTTAAAAGTCATTTGTTCTTCATTTTTATCATACCAGTGTTGTAAATATTGATTAAAATGTAATATTTATGCTTATGGTCGATATTCACAGGGTGAAGTATTCGTTATATCCTATGTGGAAATGAAGACCTGTTTTTACTGTCTCAAAACCCATTAGATCCCAATTATCATTAGCATAAATTAAGACAAATATGAGACATTAACACAAAAATAATGTTAAATCCTCGCGAATATCCATTACGAATATTAAAACTCTCTTCCGTCAACTCGCTTACTTAATAATAATTTCGTAATAGAGCTGTTTCATTTAAAATTTTATAGCCCATTCTCGCGTTAATATCTCATCGCACGACCTACCTTTATCGCACCACTTTTGCTTTTAACGTTATTACGATGTAATTTAATACCACTTAATTGTATCGGCTTGAATGCGTATACGTGTAAACTTGGCATAAATCTAGATTTATAGTGGGTAACAGGTGTGCCTAATATTAGAAATGGACCAATTAGAAGCCCTATTTCTAATTAAAATCATTCCTTTGTATTATACTGTTCGAACCTTATGTGAATAAGTAATTAAGAGTTGGTATAAATGTGAAATATGTAGTATGTCGCTGTAATGTCTTTGAGAATTTAGTAGCAATATAAGTAATTCATTGACTATCGAGTATTAATGTTAAATAAACATAATATAGCATTGCTTTGTTTTTGAAAATGTTTTAGAAAGAGAAATTGATTTGAACTTTTCGATTTTTTCACCAACTTAAACAGTCGAGCAGTTTAGGTGGCTTAAACGCCTAGGTAACATAGCGATTCTATTCAATTCCAAATTTTGAGTCGTTGATTCTATTCTTCGTTTTAGTTTTAAGGGTGGTTGCGCAGTTAAGTAGTAATAGATCTCCAATATACGAGCCGTCATTTATTATCAGTGTTAATGGACGGTAGTAACTTCAAACATTAGATTATATACTCGTTTGCAAGTTCCACTTCGTAACAAAAATAGCATGGTATATCCAAAAAAAACTTCTAGCATACAAATAACTTGATATCTATACCTAATAATTTCCTTCAATTTAAATAAGGCTATTAATCTGTTATTTTCGAATATACTGCCGGCATGTGCCAGGTTAGGGTTCAGCGAGCTGGCGATGCTGTAATTTACCAATTAGTCACTGCGATCGGCACTCACGTTTCATGTTATATCCTTTAAACCAGCGTTTCTCAAAGTGGAACACGTACCTATACTCTCTGATAGGTACGTTAAAAGTACGCGTCGATTTTACGTGGCGGCGGCTTATAGCTAAGTCTGAATTGAAACAAAATCGAAATTGTGCTTATTTGAAACTAGAATCGATTTAATGTGAGACCAAAATACGTTACCTACTTTAATTATATAACACATATTTAAACAACTCTACTCTTAATTTGTTTTCAAAGAGATTCGCAATTATATAAAATAAAAAATAGGGGAACTCGGAGATCTACCTTTGAGAAACCATGCATTAAACAGAAACGATTACATGCTTAAAAATAACTATTATCTAGAATTCTAGACAATTCTCTCATTTGCTTATGTCATTATTCGTTACATTGGTAATAAAGCGATTACTAAATAAGGTTATTATTGATATAAAATGGAAAATGTAATTCTGAGATGTTTACTTTGATCTATTGAAGATACGTAATGGTTTTACATTTAATTTTCTGTTCTCATTTTCTTGATGCAGTCATCAGCTTACGATCCACTTGAAATTAAACAGTTACAAAAGATACAGGCGTGTATCATTATCCCAAAAGTCTTTTATGTAACCATTATTGCTTTATATGTATTGTGTTATAACAGCAGTGTAACCCCCAGAATTCTGGTTTGAAGGGTATGGTTAGGGAGACATACTTATCCCAGATAAGTACCTATGTTCCAACTTAGTCCTCAGGGGTAGCAACGCATCTGCGACCGACCTCAGGTAGGGCTGTGATCCTATCTGGGATTAATTACAGATGTCGATGGGCGGCAATGGCCAGTTACCATCATATACTGCATGCTCGTTTTACATATTTGTCACTGACTCGCCAACATTCTGAAATATGATTTGTACAGTGTGTTTTACAGGCATCTGATAAAGAAGGACTTTTAGATGATATACTCTTAAAGGGCTAAAAGTTTGTTGGGGACTAGGTATGCTAATAAATGTTTAGACAAATAATAACAATCTGGTTATAAATCATAAGAAAACCTGTGTTGCCAAATTAAAAAAGAAAAATAAACATGCTTATAATACAACCCCATCGCCTCGGCGTTCGATTTTAGGACACTCTATAGATATACATAATATATATGCACTATGCACATTAAAATTTATTATCAGTTTAAAGTTCTTAAATTAATATTAAGTTAATTCGCTCACAATGCACACTTTGCTGAACACACATAATATGCATACTCGAGTTTCATTGTTGACTTAGTGTCATTATGTTTACGAGCCCAGCGCCTTGTTTATTAATAGAAACTAGACCGAACTGAAGACTAGGCTACAAACGTTGATTTAACAGCTTCAATTCAGTCTATTTTTAGCAACGCTTTCAATTACTTATCAGGAAATTGCGTATTGTTTGTCTTAATTTTCTTAGGTATTTGAACGCAATACAATTTGGAAGAACAAAGAAAACGGACTTTTAATTAAATTTACCGCTAAACAAGTAATGTGACAGTAATATTTTTAGCAAATAAAAGCAGATTGTTCTGCTTGATTTGATAAAAGTTGATTGCAAAAACATTTCTACAAGGCGTCTTAAAATTATGTTAATACACACATTGCATACAACGACACCATAACCATACCTATTTTTTAAAATATATAAGTATATAACCCTAATTTAATATATTTTTCCCTTTCGAGAGTTCGACTCCAGTAACACCACCGCCTCACCTGTTTCTGTCTTATAACAGCAGTGCGGTAAAAGAGACATACTTATTAATTGTCAATCCAACTTAGTTCTCAGGGGTTGCGACGAATCTGTGGCAGACCTCAGGTGGAACTGTGATCTTATCTTGGGTTGATTACAGATGTCCATGGGCAGTGTCACTTACCATCAGGTGCATGTAACATGCAGCTCATGCTCGTTTGATACTTCAGTAACAGAAAAGAATCCATAACTTACACTACATTTTATTATACCCATCCGTATCTTAATCCAAAATCTCGTATCCTTAACAAACTTCAATCTTGTTGATCGTTAATATGTCCGACAAATTACAGTGCATGAAGGGCGTAGTTAGCTTGGTTTCAAAGCTCGGCGTTCCATAATTGGGTTCAACTTTCACGGGGATATCCGATTATTAGTTAAGAAATGACGACATAAAAGTAAATGGGCTCAAATGTTGGGCAATATAGCAATAATGATTGCTTATTAAGCTGTTGAAACACTGCCTAGAATGCGTATTGATTAATTATGGCTTATTTTGAAATTAAGCGGGAAGTCTGGACTCTACCACCTACATTACGACTGTGATAAGTAGTAATCAGTAAATATTGTATGAAATTTACACGATATTAATGTTTATAAAAATCGTATCATTAAAATTGCCTTTTCGTAAAATTATTGATCACTTACATACTAGATTTTCACAAAAATAATGTTCTATATAATAAAAAAAATGTTCTATGTTCGTCCCGATCATGAACAAAAATATCTAAGTACCTAATCCAAATTCTGGGTAACAAAAATTGGTATACCCATCGTTCCATCCACATAAGCCATCAACTTTACATTTTAACATGCAAGAAGTAAGATGTTGAATGTTATTCAAGCAATCCGCAATGTTTTTTAATATAACATCAAACCATATATTTAATTAGTGTACTTAATTGGTTAGTAGACGACCGCTCTAATTATATATAAATAAACAACTTTCAACATTGAATCATTGATGTTACTTGTAACTAATGTGCTACTGTCCGTTATTTTACGACGAAGAGTAACATAAAGGACAGTCGACAACCTCACATCGACTTATTTATCATCGTTACACGACAAATTTGTCGGGCGACTTAAACCAGGCGCTGCTATGCCTGAATTATGATATGTTTCGGCAAATAGCAGCTTCTGTTTAGGATCTGTGTTTTAATGTCGTTTAATAAGTACTGAGTAATGTATACCACCTGACAATGAGTAATATTAGTTAGGCTTTGCGTCATACACTCAAATGTTTGGGCCTATATCTCTAGTATATTAGAATTTATCTATGGGCCTATGTCATCAAGTAATATAAAGAAAATACGTTTCTAATGAAATATTTGACCCTTTGTCGTTAATGTAGCTAATTTACAAAATATAATTTACAAAATACAAAGGCGTAAACCTTTAAATAAAAATAAGAAAATAAAATGTAACTAATGTGGGTGTACTGAAAAACTGCGTTTTGTTATAGGTTATTGTTAGTATGAAAAATAGCTTAGAATTGTAAAAGAAAAAAAACACTAGGTAGGTACTTAAAATACCTATAATATACATATAATTATATTCTTGTACATTATACGAGTAAAGTCGTCAACTCGTTAATATCGCACTGCTGGGCACGGGTCCGTATAGTATAAACTGCAAATAAGTTACTCTTACTGCACTGTCATGCAGAAAGCTCTGGATTTGGACCGCCTAACCCGGCGTCGTTCCCAAGGCATTGGGTGCCTTTTGAAGGTTTTCCCCTCATCAACAAAAAACAAAAAAAGGTGTATGTGTAGTGTAGTTACCCATTTATGTGTATTTAGATACAATATTAGTAAATATATCATGTAATCATTTAAAACATTTTACGATAACATTCATGTGCATACATTTACTGAAAGGATACATTTTGTAACACTTACTCATACTAAATTAAACTATGAGTCAATTTTCTACGTAACATTTTTCGCTACATTTTGGCCAACTGTAGCCCATATTGAAGCGTGTGTTTCTGAATAATTTATGTGAAATATACGCTATCATATGGTACACATATGAGTGATCGACATATTTTATACTGTGAGTAATATAAATAAAGATACGGATGTTACGAGTTTTCCTGTTATAACTGACAGTTCAGGATATTAGATGGAATAGGAGGAAGTGAAATTGTACTCGTGTCTCAAATACATCTGTAGACTTTGTACTATCTAGTGATAGGATAAAGGCTTCTATTTCCTGAGTGTACGCATATTATATTTGTATCCGCTTAGAATGAACTTTCTTAAGGGAATTATGGTCGATTTAAGCATAATATCATGTTTAGTGACCTTAAATTCGTCATTGTAGAGCAATTGAAACTGACTTTAATATAAAAATAACAGATAGGTACGTATTTGAATTTTTGGTGACTTATTTACGCAGATAAATTTGTCGTTTTTCATAAATCTGAGATTTGTTATTTAATAACAAATACTAAAAAGATACTCAAAATGAAAAAAAAACTTTGCTTTTAACACTTCTTGAATCATCTTTAGGATTAACGTGGGATTATCCATAAAGAAACAGTCTAATGAAATGTTTATTGCACTGATGCAACAGAGTTGCACTGTGAATGCGTTTTCCAACTTCGGCTAGACCTAAAGCTACGTTCGTTGTACAATGGATAGCAAAAGCAATTCACAACAATTACTGTCAAAACAAAGGCAACCGATCTGGGATCCCGTTAAAGCCCTGGGCGAAGGGCGAGAGATATTCAATACGTCGGATTGAATAAATGCGGATACCAAGATTATAGTTATGTGTGGGTAGTATAATACGGATGTGAATATTTAGGAAAATATGTTGAGAATAGCCGCTAACACTGGGGATTTTCACAAAAATCTTTAAGATACTAAATAATTTAATAACTTACATCACTTAATATTATAATAGTACAAATGGTAGACTGGTAGAGAATGCTTCTAGCATTAGGTACGCCTTTTGTACCAAAATTTAAGGTAAAATAAAGTCTAGATAAATAAATAAAAAGGTGATAAAAATAATGTCTCATCCATTAAACAGTAGGATTAGAGTACCCGCAAACTGCAGACTTTTTATCGGCCGATAATTGGGTCGTTTTTTTAATCAGTATGGAGAGGTATGCATATGTGCACATTACAGCGATTTAGTATCGGCCTATAAATACATAACTCTCTATATTGATTAAGAAAACGACCCAACTATCGGCTGATAAAAAGTCTGTAGTTTGCGGGTACTGTAAAGGTCGCTTTTTAATACCAAATTAATAGAGGACAATGGGCACAATCTTGGCGCACATGGGTACAAGGGCACAATCCTTCCATAAATAAATGCCGGGATTGATAAAATATTTAACCACTAGCGTTATGGTGTCTCTACATAGATGACTTTGTTATATTTTTAGTGTTTTTTTCTGTAGATTATTAATATGCTTTCTTGTTTTTATTAATCAGCCATGAATTATAAGCTTTAATTTGTCTCTTGTTTAACCTAACTCTATACATATACAACTAGGTATATACAAATAAATTAAGTTTTGTATTGTGTTATTATTCTTAGGGAAAGTGTATAATAATACACTGACACTGATTTTTTAACCGACTTCATTTTTGTCTTTTAATTGTACATGAATCCTAAAGATAGATAAAATATAAAGGTCGAGCTTACGAAGGAAGTAATCTCATATATAAATGCCATAGCCGGCCGAGTGTAGCCGGGGCAATACATTTAACTGTGCTATCAGGAAGGATACGTCTACTAGTAATTCATTCTATAGAAGCATATTAATTAGCTCAGATGGTAGATTATGAACTGGATCAGGTGAACCTACTCATGGCTTGTAATGCATAAGTTTGGTGGCTATGCTAGCTATATTTAATAGGAATAAGAATTTATTAAGTAGATTAAAGCAATTCATAGATACATGCATACACATTTATATAAACTTTAAATTCAACAAAATGTGCTCAAATAAACCTAAATGTCTATACCAGTGGTTCTCAAACATTTTTGGTGGCGAAGCCCTTTTGAATAGCGAAATTTTTGACGGAGCTCCAAAATAAACGAAAAAATTACGTGCATGTTTTATAATGTGTAATCATGTTACAATGTAAGTGTATACTATAATAAAAGAAAAATAATCTACCTAATGGGAGCATTCTCGCGGAGCTTCCGTAAAAGCTCTGCAGATTCCCAGGGCACCGCGGAGCAAACTTTGAGAATGGCTGGTCTATACTAAAATACAAAGAGTGTGCCTTATTAAGACAAAAATTGTGTTTAACACCAGATCGCTAACTCGGAGTAAAGCATAGCCTGCATGTTCCTTGGCTGTTATTTGTTTTCAACAGCTGCTGTAATAAGCTTGTAGGTAGGCACAAACAGAGAAATAAACAGAGTAAATATTAAAAAAAATGGTTTTGAAACACGACCGTGTTCATAAAAAATATATACACGATGAATAGATAACCTCTCTTCCTTTGGGAAGTCGGTTAATAAAGGTACTCCCATACTTTCGAAATATTTGATTAATCATGCTTACGTTTGTATGAACGTTCCCCAATTGTCACTAAGCCTGGCAGGCGTTTTGGTAATAACAGTATCTAGTTGTTGAATTCTGATACACTGGAAGACGCTCCCGCTTATCTCTCAAATGTTGTCCCTACGTCGACTCCTGTGATATACACGGGAAGAGAGGGAGTAATGCTAATCAATGATTATGATGGTGATATGATGATGATGACAAATATCCAACTATGACTCCATAGCCGTAGTGTTTCCGGGATACTTTAGTGGTAGTCGCCATAGTTGAACCACAAATCCATACAAATTATCTAGTCACAACTTCGAATTTACGTCGTAAACCGCGTTTGAGATAATGGCCCTCATATTTATCGACACGAGGTAGTGCGCAAACAGCATTAGATGCAATTTGTGATGCAAGCAACATGATGGATCAGGAGCCTCGGGCGACTTCTTAAGGCTACGTCATACGTGAGTGATTTAAAGCGAACGCGATTGCGAAGCGATCCGACGCGATGACATGCGAACTCTATGCGATGCGTTGCGATGCGGTGGCTCTGTCCAACAAGAACGCGATTCGCGAGCTACAATTTATTGGGCAACGTATCTTTTTTTTGATTTCGGAGGAAATGTTCTAAACATACAATGGGCAATGCACCTACATAAAGTGTCATAAGTATTACAAATTTTGCGAAAATTTCAAACCAACTCTAGACGTTTCGCTTCGCTCCGCACCGCATCGCCTCATATGTGCGTTTAGCCAGGACACTCCAACGGATATTGATTGTTAGTTTTTATTCGCGCTGCACCGCACATATTCGGGTTCACTCGAGCAGGACGTGGCGTTAGTTGCATTTACGTCTACAGAAGTTGATCGTGCCGGGGAATCCAAAATCATATTTTTCCATGTAACTTTCTGACATGTAAGTACAGCTCGTGTCTAATCACGATAAATATAAAAACGCTAATAAATATTTTATGAATACTATTATGTGTCTAAAACGTCTGTTGATATAAAATCAACTTTTAGCTTTACCGCGTATTCTACCTAGTTTAAAGTACCCCTCCGGCGATACTTAAGGATCGTTTATATGAACTTAGATGTCGGTCTTTTTATGAGATGGCATACCTAGTAAAGGGTCATTAAGTCTGTTAACATATCGCCCAGTACAAATAGAACAGGATTTTTTCTGCACTGCAAGTAACATCATTAGTGCATAAATTATATGCTGTAAGTACACACACTATATGTACATACTCGTTTATATAGGTAATGTAAAATTGTTAACGAAATAAATATAAAATTATTTATAGTACAGTGTGTAAACACATACTTTACACACGCTTTTCCGTGACTTAAGTTGCCTATTTCTGCACGGTGTGTAAATATAATTAATCGTAATAGATAAATTTACCGCACAGTGCAGATATACACGACTTACGTCACAGAAAATCGTACTTAAAGTGCGGTTTATGTCACATACTATAATAGAACATTACGATTCGAGTGATCTAAGTTGCCTATTACTGTACGGCGTGAAGTTAGCGTCCGAGCGAAGCGAGGGTGCTAAACGCCTCATGTTTGAGTTCAAACAAATAAACAAATATTTTACAATAGTAAGCGCGCGAATATTTTCATGTAGCTGCAGCAAAATCCGTTGCATCTAGAATATGAATGTTGCTCTAAAAATCATCATTTAATTCAGTGAAAACAAACTCTTTCTCCTCGTATAATAGTTGC
>DWPV01005864.1:0-11992 GCA_018251915.1 Urbanus proteus proteus
GCTTGTTTTATCAAAAACGAATCGACAAATCATTCAAATACTTCAGATATCTGAATTTATCTTTCAAATACCACTACCATCGTATCGGTCTGACACGGAATTAGTTCCGGGTTCGATTCCAGGCCAGACAAATATATCAATGATGAGTTTAGATTTTTGTTTTGGGTCTGTGTGATCTTTGTGTGTCCATGGCACTTATTAAACAGAAGAAAATCCTAGTGTGAAGCTATGAGCGTAGAAAGTGTATAAAATATGTACATATATATTCCTCTGGTCGGAAATCGAATCCAGAACCATCGATGTATTCGAATAGTCTATATTCGCTGCTCAGCGACGCAGGTTTTTGATTAACTTTAAAGGCGTTACACTTCTCATACGACAGTTCCTTTTATATTTATTTTGGTGTCCGTGAATTCGAGTAGCTACTTTTACGTAATTTACGCACCGAACGAGTATGTAATAATTCGACTTTAAGTGGCACGTATGGCACTAATTGACTCCGATACTACAACTATCATACCAAAATAGCAGTTTTCAATTGCTTTTATAGCAGAGTTAGGCATAGCAGTAGAACAGAAGTCAAAACATGAAGTGTTTCCAGATTCCATCATACAAAATGTTGTCATATGACATAGAAGGCGACTTATATCATACTTGTAACACTTAAGTCAAACTATGTCTTCAACCTAATTAATCTGGGAAGTAATTCACAAACCCCATTAAAATACCTATAGTTAACCGGTTAAAAAATACCGTATTCTCGGTAACCGCGTCTCGGATTAACCAGGTATCTAGTTTATAACACATTACGTAAAAATTATGTAACCGTTATAATACACAGATTTCGAAACCGCTTCGCAATGAATAATGTGATATTAATAAGTTATTGCTGGCCTGTTTGTCTTATATAGTATGCATTAATTGCGGTGTAACGAAATAACGTGTTAGTGGACACGATTGGGGAGGTAACCGGTTATGAAGTTTTTGTTACAGTTGAAAGCAATTCAGTGTTAAGAAGTGGTCACAGCCGTCCATATATAAAAAATATCGGGTTTTATAAAAGCTCTTTATATTTTAGTAATTCTTAAGACTATGAATTATTGAAGTCATATATTTTATTTGGCATAATGAATGAATAAATGTCTTAAATGATCCATAAAACGTTAATAATAGAGTAAATATTTTATTTCTAAAACCGAAAAATGCCCAGAGAATGACATATATATATTCATTTTAAATTATAGTGCGGCAATTCTATCTGCTAATTTTGTTTCACTCGTGATGCCATTGCATTAGTAAACATTGTCATATATAGAATAGGCACAACGTCCTAAAAACTTTTATTTACTATCACTATGACGTCACTTATCGATTTAAAAATGGTAACTAGTGCTTTGTCATGTGAAGAATAAACAAACAGTGTATTTTAAAATTAAATTATAAACATACAACTAGACCCTGTTGTATAGAAGTAGAAATTCTTTGTTTTCCTTTTACAAAACAAATCATAAAAATGTACTGTAACATTTTTATAACATGATGCGTAATACTATAGTATGTTTCTCAAAATAAGACAATGCCTCGTAGAATAACATCAGATAGGATTAGGTTACCTCGAACAATTACATAGGCGAAACACAATTTGCTCTCGTGTGAGCCAATTTGAATTACATCGCAGCTTAATGTTGCGTATTTGAACTTTTATGTAATGTCTAATTATGTCTGACCATTTAACATATGACAACTCGTTTTTTTGTGTATAACGCAAAGATTCATCCGAATTATTTGTAGAGAGAGTCAGCATGATATGCGCATTGTGTGTGTGTTTAACTTGTGTGCACTACTGTCTACTTAAATATTTAGTTAGACTGATATTATGCTTTTTACTAGACTACGTCAGAAGGACGTTGATGTTTTTCGAGCGTGTGTATATGTTATCTTCTTTGGCACGTACAGCTTAAACGGCTTAATGGATTTTGATATACGAGATGTCGTTGGATTTGTCTCAATTGTCATAGTAACTACAATTTTTTTAAAATAGTACATGAAAACTGGAAAAAGCAAAAAAAAATAGTTTTAAGCAGTCGGGTTTTTTGTTTTTAACATAATATTACGTTAATTTGTATAAACATAATTATTTTGTGTAACAAATCAGACAATGTATTGAGACAAAAGTGTTTTATGATGTGTATTGGTATGAGCGGCATAGGCAGAGAAAATCTGCTATGGTAAGCTGTTGGTCACTACTGTGCTTTAACAATAGTTAATGTTGTTACCGATTTGGATTTTTTTTTATTATTGAAAACACACAAAAAGCCGAGCCCGACTCGCACTTGACTAGTGATTTACATTTACTGACGTATGACGTCCTACTTATTGTGATTAACACGGAATTTTGATCCTAGATTTCAATTTTAGGTAATCTGATTAATTACATCGTGATGTTATGTTGTGATGTAAATTGTATGTCGCAAGTAATCTAAGTAGGTAAACATTTTTTCTTGTCAGAAGAATTACCATAGTCAAAATCATTACTTAAGTAATCATTTCAAATTACGACATAACTGTTGCGTTTTTAATCCTCATGATGTATAAATTATTATTAAATAATTCAGTCTATTTATTCAGAAATAGACTTGTCCTAAATGCATACAATTAAAAAATGTGGCAATAAACCAAATTGTTATTATCTAGCTATAAAAATCTCTAGTTTGGTCTTAATATCTCCATTAGAATTTATATCTAATACTTAATTATTATTACTGCATATCCACAAACACATTTGCGTATACATATCATATTATCGTATCTTTGTAATTATTTGCACCAAGCGTTTATTGTTATTGTAATAAATTATGTTATATATGACTTTATAATAATTTGGTTATGGTTGCTATCCGATATTATGGTTATCAATACAGCTTTCTAATTATGTAAAGAAATCCAATCGCACCTATTACATGGCATGACTCTATTATTACAGAGAAAATCTCGATTCACAACTAGTAAGGTTTCAATAAAAGTCGTAGTAACGTACAAAATTTGTATATTTTAATACTTTCGGTACTATCTACATTTCATTTTATTTTAACGAACGTTCTAGTCGTAAAAATAAAACAATACTTATATGAGAACTAAACACAAGACAACATTTAAAGCTAAAAAAGAAAACAAGAGATCAGTACTGTTAGTGGTGGATGTCGTGTCCTTCGTAGCTGCCGTAGCCGCCCTCGAAGCCTCCGTGGCCTCCAAAGCTTCCGTGGCCTTCGAAGCTTCCATGGCTTTCCAAACCTTCAGAACCACCGTAGCTTTCTAAGCCACCGTGGCCGTAGCCTTCATGGGAAATCTCATGTTTCTCCTCGTGGATGATTGGCACGGGGACCTTGACTGGGTAAGGAACATGCTTCTCCACTGGGTAGGGCACGTGCTTCTCGATGTGCACAGGGTAGGGCCTATCGACTGGGATCTTTACGGGGATGGGGACCTTCTTCTCCACTGGGTAGGGGATGACCTTCTCCACGGGGTAAGGCGCTGGCACGTGAACCTTGACGGGGTAGGGAACTGGCTTCTCAACGTGCACGGGCACGGGGTTGTCAACGTGCACCTTCACGGGGTAGGGCACGGGTTTCTCCACTGGGTAAGGTACTGGCTTCTCTACGTGCACTGGGACGGGCTTCTCTACATGGACTGGCACGGGGTTGTCGACTGGCACTTTGACTGGGTAGTGGATGATCTTCTCAACTGGGTAGGGTACGTGCACTTTGACGGGAACCTTGACGGGGAAGTGGACGGTCTTCTCCACTGGGTATGGGTGGGGCACGGGCACCTTCACGGGGACGGGGATGTGCTTCTCCACTGGATATGGCACATTTTCGTACACCTTTACTGGGACGGGCCTGTCAACATGCACTTTAACTGGAACGGGAACCTCCTTCTCTACTGGGTAGGGCTTAGGGATGTATTCCGGTACTTTGATGGTCTCCTTGACGGGGAAGTGCACAGTCTTGACGACGGGGTATGGGTGCGGTACTGGCACCTTCACAGGGTAGGGGATGTGCTTCTCCACTGGCACGGGGATGTGTTTCTCTACCGGGTATGGCACGTGCACCTTCTTTACAACAGTGATGGTCTTCTCATGGTGTACATGGTGGCCGTGGTCTTCATAACCTCCGATGTCCCCGCCGAAGCCTCCATGGTCTCCAAAACCTCCGTGGTGTCCGTAGAAGTCTGAGAGACCTCTCTTGTCTTGCTTTTTAGACTCTTCAACCGGTTTCTCTTCAGCCTTTGTGTCCTTCTCTGCCTTTTCCTCTGCCGTGGCCAGGCTTATAGCCACGGCCAGGATTAAGGAAGACCTCTGAAATTAAAGAAAATACGTAAATATTTTGTTTAAGATAAAATAAAACCCTATAAGCTAATTTGTATAACTCAGAGCTTATATAGCTCAGATTTATTGTATAACTCAGAGCTTCAAGTACATATTGTCCTTTTTTAATTAGGGCTGTTCAAGATCTAGAATTGAAACTTTTTACTGTTTTGATAAAAAAACCCAAATGAAATAAACGCGCTAATATTTTTTTTGCACAGAAGCTGACAGCTTATTCTCATGTAGTTTTATTCTGAGACCAATTTGTAGCAATAATCGCACTTTTTATTTTTTTAATTTACACTTTTATTTCACTTCACAAGTACTAACCAATAGTTTCATGTTCGCCTTGCTTGGGTTGAGCGAAGACAACGGAGTGTGGTGTCTCCCACACGCCGGGCCGTTTTATACCGAATGTGGTTTCATAGATAATGTTCATACTTTCGCTCGCTCTCGTTACTGTGTGTTAATATGTTATATATATTTTTTGTTCCACAAAAGATGCGCCTTGCTCAAGCGTAATGAGCCGATCGGAGATCGATTAATGTGCGCTAATTGGTTCATTGCAAAAATTAGGATGTGGTGGAAGGTTTGTGTTCGAGGATAATTATTGAAGAACTTATTTTATACTGTTATTAAGTTGCATAATTATCTTGGTAATTAAAGGACAATTAGGTTATTTATTTAAACCACAAATCGTAAGAATATAAAGTGTCTTAGCTGTACAAAGGCCCTGCTTATGTCTTTGAGAAATTTCTTCCAGCAGATCTGTAAACTGATACTTAGAAATCTGAGCGTATACAAATGTTTAAAGTAGGAATATAATTGCAGAAAGTATCTAACATACCTACATACAACTAAGTAAAAAGGCAGAAATACAAATAATACATATCTACTTAACATTACCGGATACTTTGCTTATTCGATATCCTTAGTATTCAAGTGGTATTCAAGTATCTTCTAAGTAAATGTTATCTTGAATGTTGGAAATGTGGCGCTTTTACTATCATAGCGCTATAAGCATATCAAAAACTTGTTTAAAACTTAATCTTTGCTAGAAATGGCGTTAATTATGTCACAGCTTATCTCTTGATTAAATGATACTTATGACTATTTCCTTATTTTTGCTAAAAGCTAATAATAAAAGTGATATTAGCTATTATCTAATCATTAAGAATTTAAACACGAGTAGTCTTGAATTTGTTTATTCATAAAGATTTTTAAAATGATCAACTATTTACAAAAATTAGATCTCAAATGTTTAGAATAACATGGTTTGCAGTTATATTTGAATTGGTTACAGTTTTTAGATTGTTATAGTGGAATAATAGTTATATGGAATTGGTGAGTCGAACATGATGTTTTAATAAAATTTATTGAAATGTAATTTATTGAAAAACTCAACATTAATCGGATTATATTTTAAAGTGAAAAGAATACACGGCATGTTAAAAAAAGCTTTCAAAAACCTAATAATCTATATTGACATATGCAACTCAACAGACTTTGTTTTTTAAAGTCTTATTTGTTTAAGCATTAATTTTGGCTATTTAAACAAAAGAGGTGTGAAATACACCTTTAATTATTTAATTTAAATTAAATTTCACCAGATCTCCGGATAAACTTAATTAACTCTACTTGGAACTTTGCCAAATCAGTGTAGGTAGGAAGTTGCGCAGCTTTTAGCTTAAACTAGACTTTGCCAGAGCTTTTAAGCTCGAGAAAATCTATACAACCACTATTTTATGTAAGAGGTTACTGACCTGTGTTTGCATCGATATCGAATATGCAATGAATGATTTATTTATTGGCTTTTAAAAATCGATGATTGTAGTCGGTTTACGATCCATGCTTAATAAAAAGTTGAACAATAAATCGATTGTATATAATCAAAAATAGCTGGTTTGTGTAATCGTGTTGTACGTATAAATGAAAATATATGGGACACATGTTAATTTAGACAAGATAGTGTGTAGGTTATATAAATAAAGTATACCTAATTAACAGAATTATAGTTATAGTTAGTTACAGAAATTGTAGAAATAGACCAAATCATTTTTTTAAGCTTGGTGGCCTTGAAGGATTGGATTGGATGGAAAATCTAAAACTTCGAATTATATAATTTTAGTAAAAGATAATTTATCATTTATCTTTTTCAACATGGTAAGACGTATAATATCATCTCCATTTAGCGTATCATATTTTAATTATTTCAATATTACCAGTAACTGTTATTTACTCAACTATTGATACTAAATGATACTAACACAAAATCATGGAAATACTGCATTACATTCCTAAGGCCAAAAAATATTTTTAAATCTACAAGCTGTCACCCATTCAAATGTTTAAGCGTAAACTTGACATAATATAATACACAACTTTAAAAGCTTCGCATGTAAAAGAACGAAAAGTAGTGTAAAACAAATTAGTAGTTAAAAAAAGCAAAGCAAGTGATGTCGGAGTAATGACTCTATCGTTGCATCTAGCTGCACGCTGATGCAGTGAACAATTTTTATAACCACACGACACGACTTGCGACTACGACTATACGATATAGTTAAACGTATCACATTGCATATTTTCGAATTAATAGTAGGTATATGATACACCTACTATCGAAATTTATAGCGTAATAGCAGCAGTATCAGCTGAGCTGAGTTCTGGCTTGAAGGATGTGGTATGGGAGATACACTTAGCCGAGGTGTTTCATCTTAGCCTTTAGGGATAACAATGCATCTGAGACGAACCTAAGTTAAGCCTCTTATCTGGGGTTGATTATTGTAAATGTACAGCGGCAGTGGCCACTTATCATCAGATGCATTGCAAGCTAATTTGCTAATCTAATTTGTATAAAAAATAATTGATTACAGTTACTAGTAATTATGTATCAGTTAATAAAACGAGAAAATGATTAAAGATACAAAAGATGATGCTGGAACTAAAATAGTCTTAGAGATAAGTTTTTACAATATCCGCGTCTTTTGGTTGACTCATTTGCTCAGAATTTTAACTGTAATTTTTGTACGTAATTTATATTATTTTTAGCGTAATATTAGGTCATTCTATCGTTTACCGGAACATAATAAAATGACTAAACGTTCCTTTACTTTTATTCCTAAAAATATTAGTTACAGACTTTTCCTTTTCACTTTGATTTTTCTCTGAAATTGAATCGTAGTCGTATATTATAAATTATTTAAACCTAATGCGTGGTTTAAACGACATCAAAGAAAATTATTGTATGCAGTAAAAAGTTTTATGTAAGAGTTTAACGACCTACATTTGTTCGCATTCCAAGATAATGTGTTATGTTATGTATTATACATACTGACCTATATATGAGATTATTGCGATGTGTACATTACAGTAGAAAAAATCATACGTTCACGTCTATAAAGAACCGAGATATCTCATCTTAAAACTATTTTTATCAACGTGAAGCGGTTCTTTTGGAGGAGTGTGGAAGCGGTCTGACTTCCAAATCTTAATCTTCCATCCTAATTTTAAGGAGTGGCGGTGCTTGTGCTGGTGCTGCTCCTATTTCTGTCTTATAACTCCAGTGTAAAGCGCTGCAGTGTTCTGATTTGAAAGGTGTGGTAAGGAAGACATACGGACTCCATAGGCATTCTAACTTAGTCCTCAGGGGTGGCAACACATCTGTGACTGACCTCAGGAAAGACTGTGATCTTTTCTGGGGTTGATTGCAGATGTCCATGGGCGGCAGTGGCCACTTACTATCATCAAAAAAACAAAGGTCTACTGACGACAGTGACCACATCCTATCAGAACTTCGTCACCATTCCACAATCAAGTAAGATACTATAAGAAGATAAAAAAGAGAAGGGTCTTAGAAACCACCACGTCAGCCAAAAGCGCGTAGACATTAAAACATTGTGCAGAACTGACGCATGTTACGTCTCTCCACCTTACCATTACAAGTGCTAATTAATTTGCAGGTAACTAAGATTAATCAAACAGCTGTTACATCAAAATTAAGCAGTTTTCAATCTAATTACCATAATGTTACGTACCGAGAAACATATGCGTGAAATTATCTTGTTATATAGTTTTGATTTGATAGCATCTACAGTATGTTAGTTTTAAAACATTGTTAGTAGTACACGTAACTAATTATTAGCTTCCGTAAGCGTTGTTTATCAATACATGGTATAAAACGAAGTAGCTGTCTGTCCCTATACCTATAGGTATGCTTCCATGTTTAAAACTACGCAATGGATGTTGATGCGGTTTTTTTAAAAAAAGATAGTGTGATTCAACATCGATTATATAGTAGAGGAGCGTGCGAAACCCTGGGCAAAAGCTAGTAAACCTATATAAATCTAAAAAAATGTATATACATAAAAATATTAATTAAAGAGACGATCTTTACACTCATAACCGCATAGTAGGATTTTCTCCTCTCTGGTGGATGCCATTTACACATAGATACACAGATAGATAGATACACAGAACATAAATCCAAATTAATCTGATATCTATCCAGCCGGGAATCGAACCCGGGACCCATTGCGTGCCAGACCGGTACAGCAAATACCGCCACGCGGGTCCTCAAGTGACGTCATAATATGGATGAAGCATTCATCTGGCATTTTCTGTTGGGAAAGGCTTCCGTGGTAAGGGCGTAATATCGGTCTCGGTTATCATTAGATAGCAGAGCTGAGCTTTATCAGGCCTTCAGGCGTTTCATAAATTTCCTTATGCGACTTTTGTCCAACAAGGAATTCCAACACGGATAAACAACGTTGTGGCACAGGCTAAAATTATTTATAGATGCAATTTTTATTGATGCCAAAATTACGGCTTTCCGTATACAAAAAACCTATATTTATGGTGATTTGGTTTATCTATTGAGCAGTAATAAGAAAACGCTATACATTTTCAAATTGCATAACCTAAAATGCAGGTATTAAGGTACGTACCTACGAATAAATATGAATAAACTGAAGAATATGTTCGTTCTTGAATGAATGAAAGAACATTGATGAATAATCTAAATATTAAATGGATGTTAGTGAACGAACGGAATAAATGAATGCAGGACGTAACAAATAAATAAACCAGTAAATGCTTGTTGGTCAAATAGAGAAGAGAAATAACTTATTATATATTATCTGTTAGTAGGACAAACAATTATTTATTTACTAGTTTATACCCGCGGCTTAGCTCGCGCTAATGAGTACATTCGCACAAAGAGCCCGTAGTATCAAAGTAGGTTGTAGGTATAAAAGTTACTTTACTATCCCTCGGGCGTAGTACGTTTTTTCGGGATGAAAGGTACTCTATGTCCTTTTCTGGACTCGTTACTATGTGTGTGTAAAGTTTCATAACGATCAGTTGAGTAGTTAAAGCGTGAAGGCGTTACAAACAATAAACAAACAAACAAACAGACAAATAAACGGACTTTCGCATTTATAATAATTAGGATCCTCCCCTGATATAGGATATACTAGTATCGTGGAATTTTCATTTTGTCGGAGTAACCCAGTTATAAAATATGTATTAGCGGTTGTGCTTTCAAACTTCTACTTGCACAACGAATTAAGAAATTGAACTTGTAATTTGTTTACGTGCAACATTCTCTACCGACGGCGAAGTACTTTTTCGTCGGATTAGCCTATTAAGTATTTCATGTACATTTACCACCTGTTTTTCCCCATTATTAATCCATTATTATTTACATAATGGGTACAAAATGAACTAGTAATTTGATTACGTGCTACGTATTATCTCGACAATGGAGCATTGTTCGAAATGACCCGATATTGGTAATATATTTTTACGTTATATAATTATGGTGTGACGTCAGGTAATTTTGCTTGAGTTATTAATTCAGTCGATATTAAATTGCACTTTGTCCTGAATGTAGGACACCACTTGTGCATACAGTCTGAATATTTACGATATTCTATATGACGAAACCTATATAATTAAAACCTGTGTATATTTAAGATTCTATGTTATGGATTTACTAAATGATTCTAGATATTTTTCTGTTTTAAGATGATTATATAGGTACTCTATAAATTGTACTGTTTTCTTTTTAGTTTTGTTGCGTTTATCGCAACTACTCACTACAGGTTGAATTCAATTGGTGGATAATTTTGGGTAGTTTATCCTTGTTATTATTTTCTGGTTTTACAATACATAAAGTGCAAATTACTAAATAGGTAGATATTTGTGTAGTCTGGTGTAACATCTTGTGTAACACCTTACTTTGGGAAGTTGGGTTAAAATTACCAAGGTATATTTAAATTTAATTCTCAAATTAATATTTCACGTGCCGAAGAGAAAGGGTTAAATTTAAATCATCGCCTTGACAATGATGGAGGTGCACTTCGCCCATGAATGACGTACAGTTTCAATGTAATAGCGTCAACTTTTTTCGCCGCGGCCGACTCAATTCATTATCGAATCGCGCACTTCACTGACATTTATTTCAGCGGTAATTGAAGGAGCTCATTCATTTACCAGAGTCCTGACATTCAGAATATAGGAGTGAGCGGTGATAAATAAAAGCCACACCCGTCCGTCTAGGACAGGCGTCGGCAACCCGACACTTTATTGTAAAATTGGTGACTTATCCGTAAATTATTATACGTATTAAGTACAATTACTGAAGTGTAGATGTTTTAAAGGTTGTGCGAAGCTAGTGGAGTTCTCGATTGATTGCATGTTTGACTGAATAAAATATTAATATAGCTTATAATGATTGAATGATACATAATGATAGTTCTAAGTTTTGTCGAACAAAAAAATTTTCATTCGTAACAAGTGTTAAATTTACGTTGAGTTACTTACGATAAGCTCTTAAATACTTTAAATTAATCCTCTAAGTCTAAGGGGTCTAAATTGGGGATGAAAGTTTATTCTTTAATGATGAGAATGTTATTCTTAACACAGATTAAAAGTAAATATTTCACGATTAACAAGTTTAAAACAGCCATACAATTATTTGTATAAATATAACGCAAAAGAAAAATGTTGCCAACACCTGGTTAGGTAGTAATTTCGTGTAGCACTGACGGGAATTCAGATCAGGTGGTGAATTTAATATTGTAATTGAGTATAATCACATCACTAGAGACGTGTAACTTGGTAGCTGTTTTTATTTTTTAAATTGCCAGCGGTGGCTTTTCGATTATTTAAAATGTGTGTGTATCATTATTTATTTTTTGCGTACATTATTCGCGCAGTCAATGCGACTTATTGTTGTTATAGGTGCATCTATATCGAAGTATTGGAACGCTTTAGGTACCAATTTTGAAGCCACTATTGGGCAACTTCCCAAAAGTGGAAATAATGATCATCTTCTCTGAGTTGTAAAAAAGGTCAATAAACGGTGTTTTTGAAGGCTGTGGTATACCTAGTTGATGACCTTTAGAAGACATTCCTACTTACCAGAGGCGTTACTTAGTCGTGAAGGAGAGACAATGCGTCTGTAGCCGACCCCAGGTGGAACAATAATCTTATTTGACGTTGATTACAAATGTCCATGGGCGATATTAGTCACTTAGGTAGGAGTGCATGCGCGTTGATTACATTTGTAAAAGATACACCCGTTCTTGATGTTGGACCTTAACACTCATATTTAAATACATATTACAT
>DWPV01005865.1:0-11991 GCA_018251915.1 Urbanus proteus proteus
TGGGGTTAATTATGTCAAATGTCCGTGGGCGGCAGTGGCCACTTACGATCAGGTAGACTGCAAGCTCATTTGCTACTCACATGTTATAAAAGAAAACTGAAGTAAATAACACATGCTTTGCTACTCCTGAACCTCATTATGTGTTGGCAACTATACTTTTCCAACAAAGTACAGAAACTGATACACTACAACTAGGTGTGACGTTGGCAACCACGGTTAAACCATACCCGTTCTACCTTTTTTTAATAAGGAAAAAAGACGCTTTCTACACACATAGACCCACAGTAGGATTTTATCCTGTGTCGTGGGTGCCATGGACACACGAAGACGAATACACAAACACCTAGATCCAGAACAGATATCTAAACTCATCATTGAGATATCTGTCTCTATTCTATATATATATATCTGTCTCTATTATGTCTATTGAGAGCCGGGAATCGAACCCGGGACCCACTGCGCGTCAGACCGGTATGGTAACCGCCACGGGGGTCGTCAAAACATATATTGAAAATATATTTTTAGGTTGTACGTCTAATAAGTAGTACTCACTCTTGCGATGTAACCTACCCTACATTTTGAAATTGAAAAGATTCCAATTTCAATTCCAATATTGACATTACTTGGCACAATTGGCATAATGGAGGCAAATATCTACGCTTGTTTGCGTATATCTCCTTACTAGCAATACACAAGTGTATGCACAAACACAACATAACACGAAATACTTAAAACAAAATACTGGCATTAAAACATAACTAAAACCATACTTAAAACATTGGTTTGTTACGGAAGCAAACATTTAATTCCACCAGCCAAGCTTATCCTGAAAATTGCAGGGGAATGGCAGGGGAATCCGCGGGATGGATCCTTTAATAACAGTCTTTTGATCTACCAGACGGCTGTTATAAAAGAACTTTATCTATTGTACTGCCAGACAAATTGTTTCTTTTGCAATATGTTTTATTGGCCAACTCATTACTTTAGTTTATGCGAGGGTACGTAGCTTAGAAGAGTTTTTATTTTGGGTAATGTACATAAATAGTTGTTGTATTTACTACTAACTGATCCACGCGTTTTCACCCGCGTTCAAAAAGTAATAAAAATTCATATTTAAACATAAATGTCATCCCACTTTTATGCGCATGGGCGTGGAGCACCCGCTAATAGATTTTTCAATTAAAGTAGCCTATGTTATGCTTTAGATCTTTAGCTATCTTCCAGCGAAAGTCCCGTCAAAATCGGTCCAGCCGTTTAGAAGGTTACCTTAGCCAAACAGATAGACAGACCGACAAAAATTTTTTTAATGGCATTTTCTTAATAGGTATCGTGAATACTTTCATATGCATTGAGTAAAAAGATGTTATTTTGAAATCACAAACAGCCACTTCAATATGATTTATTTGTATAGATATAGATGTATTTACTATACTTACATATGTATATGCCAATCAATAAAAAAGTGCGTGCTTGAAAAAATATTTTGAATAATGATCAATGATAACGAAGTAGTGCCCATAAATTTTGGTTACTCTAAACTCGAGCCAAAGGTTAGAATTTATGTCGGTGATATAGAAAATGATTACGTTATCAGTGAGGGAAAATATCGCAAGGAAATTTATATCTCTATACTTAAGGGTTCGCAAAAAAGACCTATGACTTTTTGTAGGAAGCTTATTATGCTCGAAATCTTTTTTACCAACAGACATTTGCTGTTGTGATCGATCAAATCGATTACAGATTCGAGTAATAACGAGTCGATGAGATAATCGAGTGGCAATTTGCTGAAAAAATGAATCTAGACCGATTGGAAACGCCAGTCCGTGGCTTTTCTTTCTTATTGAAAAAGCCCGAGAGGAGCCGGAAATTAATACTTAGATAAAAGATTTGATGAGTTGACAGGACTTTAACGATCTACGTTGCAGAAGCAGCTTGTCGGAATGACACGTAGATAGATCTGGGTTTGATCTTTCTAAATTATTTATTTTGATATATTTTTAATGTTTGGGTGTTTACGTATTTTTCGTAGTGTTCTTTTAATCAACAATAATACAGAAGATATTAGTTCGGGCTAAGTCTAGAAAGCGTATCTATTTTTATTTTTATTTTCACTTGATTATAAGTAAAAAGCTTTTAGTAAATAAAGGCAAAAGTAGTCCACCTTTCTTCGTTATGAAACCTAAATATTTGCGAATGTCTTAATAAAGACGAGGCTAAAATATTAGGCAATTTTCGGTCTTAGTTCAGTATTAAATACGGAGAAAAGAGAATTTTCTTGTTAACATTTGTTGCAATGCAAAAACTTTTTAACTTTGAATAATGTATTTGTTTACTCAGACATTTCAGTCGAAGCTTCTTTTGTAGCATAATCTGAAAGCTAGCAAGAAAGTAGCTTTTACCGAAACTGCAATTTTAATTCTCTCTTATCTCGTAAATTTTAAAATAACGAACACATAAATAAGTCTGCAAGTTCTGCACTGCACTCTTTCTTGTCTATTAATCGGCAGGTCATTATAATTAGTGGAGATTGGATGTACATACATTCCACTTTTTTCCTCTAAAGCAGATAAGTAGTGTGTTTAATAGTCAATACTTAAATGGTCTCTACCACCCATAACATCTGAAATTAACATCGAAGAGTATTAAAAGTAATTCCTTAAATAGTAGTAAAGTAGATCCTTTAAATGTGTTATAAGCCAGAAATAGGTGTGATAGTAGCGCCACCAAAGTCGTAAAAACAATGGCTCTATAACCTATGTAATGTTTTTGTTAATATTAGAAAGGTTTAATTCGAATCACTTATTTTACGATTAATTGTGGATAGTAAGAGGCCTATAATCGCATGACATGGAACAACCTTTTTCCGGTTCGCTGATTTATCCGATTTCACAACAAAGCGATTTTTTCCAGTAGAAAAGCAAAAAGTAGGTTAAAATGTGATTGATGTTTAAATCGATTTTCTATCGATTAATGTGCACATAACAAGAATATTCAGATTACAAACCGACTCAAATTCAAAATAAAACTTAATAGACAAATGCCCATAACACTTAACGTCATAATATAATGTATGTGTCGTGACTCGAATCGTGATTGTGATCACATCATATAATCACCATGAAGTGAATTTGTCGTTATAGCTAATGCCGACACGGCATGGCACTGCAATGTGAAAGGGTTTAATGGTATGAATTAGTTTGTGTACACATATACACGTACATAGTGCAACTAGTGAGTTGTGAGTACCTATATGTGTGTCACTTTTATACATGTGATGTTCCTTTATGTATAAAAGTGAATATGAA
This sequence comes from Urbanus proteus proteus, assembly GCA_018251915.1. Taxonomy (NCBI): domain Eukaryota; kingdom Metazoa; phylum Arthropoda; class Insecta; order Lepidoptera; family Hesperiidae; genus Urbanus; species Urbanus proteus. Next base: position 3,306 of record DWPV01005865.1, read on the forward strand.
TTAAAAAAAGGTATTTATCGCAGCACGGCTTTTTACTTTTTTAATAGGATCTTACAAATTTAGATTTTTGACTTATATCATTTAGTGTAAGTGGGCATGGCATTCTTTTTACAATTGTAGAATGCCTGGAGCCTAGTCTTCTATAAAAAAAACTTATACAATACTGTAAAGGTTCCGATCAAAATATAAAATGTTTTCCCAAAATTATTTAGTAGAGAAAACAAAAGACACTTTAAAGAGGTTAAATAAACCTCGCGTTAATTGTTTTTTATATACTATCAGTTCAGAAATTGGCAGTAATTTGGAGACTCTTCATTTTTATTTTTTTGTGTGATATGGTCAATTTGCTGGATTGAAGGGTGTGTAACATTTGCATGAAGGAATGGGATGTCATAACGCTTATTGCATACAGTTCCCACCAGCTAACGATAATGTGCCATCGCGCCGCTTGGCTTCGGTACAGCCGCGAATAACGGTATTAGATGCGTAAAATATATTTATGTGAATTTGCGAATGACATTACTGTTTTTGGTGCTTGTAATATGTCTTCTTTTGCAATTGAAACACAATAAATCAAGCATTTTTAGATATAAAATACTTGCTGTGTTAAATTAGTATGATAAACATTCCGCCACATAATCAACAAAATACAGTGTGTTTCATTAAAGAAAGAAAACAGAAAAACATTTTTTCGGTAAACATCCTATTACACGTAATGGTACATACTACTTAACAAAAAAAAGTAACACAGAACAAACAGACAGTATATTAACAACAACAGGTAATAAATACAATTATAATATGAGAGGATGGATACCGAATTACCTATACTTATTTATGTAATAAACATTTTAAATTCATACATGCATTATTCGTGTGATAGGATTTTAGTGTTATCAAACATATACACAAAAAAACAAACATACAATTACAATCCAAATACTTAACAAAGTGTAACCAAGTTGTAACATTTGCATGTAGAAATGACATGTCATAACTGTAACGCTTATTGCATGCGGCTTTCCGCGTTCCCACAAGCTAACGACTATGCGCCATCGCGGCGCTCGAGTTTGGTAGAGCCACGACTTATGGTATTGGCCTCGTAAAATATATGTAAGTGAATTAGCGAATGACATGTATTTTTCGTGCTTGTAGGTAATATGTCTTATTTTGGAATTCGATGAAACACGCATGAAAAGAAGAGCACAAGCATTAGGTCCAGAATACTTGCTTTGTTAAACGAGTATGGTAAATATTTCGCCACCCAAGTCTACATAATCCATTACGTGGCTTGGCTGATATTTACTTATGTAATAAACATTTTCAATTCATACATAAATCATTCGGCACATACACACACAGAAAAAGCAAATAATTCTATGCTTGTTTTTCGACTATTTTTCTAAACACTTTATAAAATGTAACCATGTTGGAACATTTGCATGTAGAAATGACATGTCATAACTGTAACGCTTATTGCATGCGGCTCTCCGCGTTCCCACAAGCTAACGACTATGCGCCATCGCGCCGCTCGAGTTTGGTACGCGACTAACGAGATTAGTCTCGTAAAAAATATATATTACTAAATTGCGAATGATGATACATAAAGTATATAATACTTATAAAATGCAAATCTTATACACCACTTGAAGGGTGAGGATAATTACATAAGACGTTTCGGAGCGCTTAATTTTTAGAAAGCTTAGTTCTAAGTAAACTGTAAAGTTCTCAGGTAAGCAACGGTTAATATGTTCTGGTTAATAATAATATGATTGATATATTATATAAATTAAGTACATTACTTGGTTATAATTGGAACATAACTTACTACTTTCATAGTATACATTTGTAAGTGTACTGAGCGGTTACTCACAATTACTATTTAAAGGTTTACTTATCCGCATTAAAGTATAAAGTGTAAGACGTTCTAAAATTCTAAAACTACACTCAGTAAAAGAAATGAAAAAAAAGAAAGAAATATTGTAAAACTCCCTATCTTACATTGTTGAATTGTTATCACTATTCTACATCGAAAAGATAATTCTGATTAGACAATCTGCAAGTCACCACTTTAGCCATTAATTACTCAATTAAAAATGTTGAGCACCAACTTAAAAAAAGATGAAACCTTTTAAAATGAAAAAGAGAAGACTAGCCGCTTGAACAAATTAATGACGCAAACCGGATTGTTTCAAACCGCGGGGATCATTCGATATAAATGATTCCGATTTTGATTAGCGGCAAGATTCTCGTAAGAGTCGTTACGCGATGTTACGATACTAAATGTTATAATGAAATTCCACCCAAATCCAATCGGTATTTTTTAAAATCGAGAACCTACATACATAGGTAGCCCTGAATCTAACATCCTGTTTGGAGTCGGTTAAAACACTTAGATTTGAAAGAGTCATTAAGTAGTATTAATATAATTGAGAAGCCGCTGGATTCTGAAGGCACAGGACCGGTTGCAATAGCGCCACTTAGGGGACCAGTCCAGCTGTGGACCTCAAAGGGCTAATGGATGGATGGAATATAATTGGACTTCACACAAAAATTTCACCTTTCACGAAAACTATTGCGCTCAAAGTCACGGTAAAATTGTGGTTCGATGCAATGTTCCGCTATGCGTTGTCTTTCATTTTTGGTCTGAGGTATTGATTGAGATGTAGACCAAAAGATAAAGCCCTTGACAAGCTCCCGTGCGGTCAACTTCGTGATCGTTTAAAGTTATAACTTTATAGGTACGAGTAGAAGTTTAAGTTTCGTAATCAGTTGAATTAATAATTATCAGATTAAATAGATGCCGGCTGTGTAGGTTAAATAACTGTTCTCTTCAGAAATCAAACGCATGTAATTGTAAACATACTTATGTTCTATATTATTATTTCTATCTTATGTTCTATCTTTCTATCTTATGTTCGATATTCTTCTTTTCTGATTAAACCATGTTTAAACTGTTATCAATCGCTACGCAAATACAAGTACCATTTACTACTAATATTTATTGCTATACAAACGGGCACTTAAATTGTTATAAATTTAGGCAATAAATCATGTCGCTTTAGATGTTTATTACTTTATTTTTATTCGTTTGTAGTATGAAAGTAATCACCTATTTGCGATAACGCCACTTTTGGTCACATTTTGTTGCTGGTGATATACAATAAAGTTTATTTGAAATGCATAATCCATAAATTAAACTGGCCGATTTTATGGTACATTTGTAAACCATCCTAGACAGAATAGAGTCCTTCTTTGAGTTGGTTTTAGATGTATTGCTGCTTATTAGAACTAAGTTTTCCATACTGAAGTATGGTATACTCGTTCTTATATTTTCTTTTCAAATCAGAACGACAATAAGAACTACATAACATACGTTGTAACAAAACATGTCGAGGTGTGTGACGGTGGTGGCGCCACAGTCAAAGCACAAAAAAACTAATATTTTTAAAACTGTCCGTCTTACATAAATGTATGTATATCGATTTTATATTTATAGGAACACAAGTACATTGTATGTAAAAGCCTGTGCTAATCAATTTAATAAATGTTCAAGTGGCTTATACAGACTACAGACCATGAAAGAAGAACATAACAGGAAGTGGCATGTGGGAGAATTGAGGCGACTACCAGTATGATCAGCTTAGCATACTTAACTCAGTGCTTGCCAGTCATCGAGAAAGATAAATTTTGTTTCGCGGGAAGTAATTTTTTTATAAAACTTCGTAAACGTACTTCGTTCATTGTTGACAACAGAAAACCAATAAAATGCAAGTTTCTTATTGGTAAGAATTCGATAAGTACTGATTTCTATGTTTGTTTAGCTACACCTGTTCCCATACTGATCGGCTCCTATGCCACTTCCTGTTGTCTCTTTCTTTCATGCTACAGACTGACATAAAAATAACTGGTTCCTATACATCAGGTTCCATGTAGGTAAATAAGCTTTGAAAATGACCATTAAAATTACAAACAGGCACTTAAATTTTGATGAAAAATGGCTTCCAAAATTAACATCAATGTGATATGTCAATTTATCATGTGAGTTGGCGTTTTATATGATGTCCTACTTTTAGCTTTAGGTTCATTTTGGCATTTTGTGCGATAATTCTGGTCAAGGTAAGGTCAGCACGACAATTTGACTGAAGCGCTCTCTAATGAAACTTATGCTTAGATACTTTTCGTTCATTTTGGAAACATATACTTATCATGTATTTCGAGATTGAATTCTCGATACAAGAGATGTTATAAGATTCAGCGAATTTTCTATAAATATACAAATATTCATTTCCATCCCTGCATTTACCAGTTTTTTAAGTTAAGTATTAAATATAAATAAAATGTTAGAATTTGTTTTCCGTGAAAAAAATACGAGAAGACTTGTAAAAAGATAATTTATTTATTTATAATTTACTTCTGTAGTATCAAAAAATCTCGCAACATACTTCAAGAATTAGTTTTTTTTTTACAAAATTGAATCCGTCAGAGAGAAATTTTCCAAGATCATGATTTATCCATAACGTAGCGCAACTTCGCAACTTTTTACTTCGAAAGTCAGGCGTGCTTCGCTTCGTAAGCAGGGGTCTATTCTATACTTATATCTAGGAAACTTCAAATGTGTCTGAAAGTTTTTTCAACTGATCAAACTAGTATGCGTTCCACCTGATCGAAAATATTCAGCTTCACCCAACTCCAGATAATGTCCAGTCCTCCCTAAGTTAAGCCATAGACGGTTCTACCTCATGACATTTTTCCTTAACATTTTGTATGATTAGTTGTCAGATAAGCAAGTGTTGATTAATTACCACTTTCTACAATCATGCCCCATAGAATTTTCTCCTGGGATCAGATAGTGATATATTTTTTTTCATTGTCCAAATCCTTTTTCCAGATATATTTTCTATAAAGCCATCTGGAGCAGGATTTAGCTTGACAGCAATATAATTGCATTATATGTAACCCCTGTCTGAAACGGATATCCGTAACTGCACCGGAATTATTTCGGAACTTCCGACGAATGTACGATTTTCGTACGTTTAGAATAGACTCTCAGTTCGGATATCCTACGTGCAAAATTTATGTCATTACACTTTAATGTTTCTTAGAAATCTTTAATATGACTTTTATCTTGCCGATATTATAAAACGGTTGATATCAGTTGGTAATGTAGAAAATTGTAACAGATGTGAGAGAGATCCGAGGAAATAATGATACCAACTTCTAAGTTTTTTTATGAATAATTTTATTAAAGAACTTTGTTACACAAAAACACTTTTTTGTGTGCACATGATATATTTCTTGACGCTAGGGGAACGGTCAGAGCGCATTTACTAAATTTTGTAAGGACTTTTCAAAACACTCTGTTGTAAAAATTACACACTAAAACATGTATTTTATCTGTAGTAGTATTGTTTAGTACTGAGTATAATTAAATTTATAAGGCAGTTAGCAAAGCCAATTTTCATTCAACACATCCCAAAATGACTAACTACTGTTGCGCGCTTCGACCTACATATCGTAACTCTATTTCCATATTTTCATCAGTAACACAATAGGAGAGAATTTGCTAGTCTGGACATGTCCAATTATTCTCTTTGGATATGTCCAATTTTTACCTGTCAATAGTATTCTGTGTGACATAGAGACCATGGCTACTAAATTCCATGTAAGCTTGATTAGAACAGCGGTGAAATTGGAAGAAACGACAGACAATGAAACTGACTCTTATATTCAAAATGTAGGGTAACATTTTTATATAGGTACTTTATTCATTTTAGTATATCTATTAGAAAAAAACTGCATCAAAATCCGTTGCGTCGTTTTAAAGATACATACTGAAGCAAACATAGGGATAGACATTAGAAATCGACTTTGTTTTATACTATGTAGTAGGTAATAGTATGAAACAAAGAGACAGTGAAAACATTAATTAATCGCTGTGTCGTTGTTAAATATTTGAGACTATAAAAATCCTTTTGAGCTAGAATTAACCCAGAAATACTAAACCAGACTTCTACAAGATCATAGTAATATCGTGTATAAAATTTAGGTTAATCCACGACCCTTTTCTCTCACGCTGTCTTCGGATTAAGAGCTTTCGGATAGGACGCCATCTGGGGATCCGAATGGGTAATTTTGGATGCGGTGCCATTAATTTGAATACAGCTTATTTCATGGGGCGGTCTAATTGGACGCTGTCAGTATTGTAGGGTTGATTTTGATGCTTCTTTTTGGTATTGGTACGTGTTAGGTTGAAAGGGGCAATAGACAAACTGATGTCTAACGAGACCGATATAATGAGTTTGCGTGGAACTTTGTTCATATAAAAATTAAGCTTATTTATGAATGCAAAGTTCATGAATTTAGCTGATTATAAGTGGCTTAATATGACCATGAATATTCAATTCCGGATACGATTGAAATTTTTCCTTATGTTGACCACAGACGCAGTTACTTCTGAGGGTATTAGTATATTTTTAAACTATACGTTAGACTTCGTTATACGGCCATTTTTATTTGCACCTTTCATTATTTATTTACTTTTTTAATTTCTATCTTCATTTTAATAATAAAGCTATAGTTAAAATTATTCTTCAGGTAATTCTGCTGATAATTCGTTGTCAACAAACAGCAAACGAATTATTTCTCTTCCTCATTTCTGGTAATATCCGCTAATGAATAGCTATTAACTAATTGGATCAGAATAATTACGGTTGCGTTCAGTTCGTTTCCGTCATTTTGTCGTTAATTCCAATTGCCTAGAGACAGGTAGCGGAGTTCCGATGAAATAAGACGATGAATTGTTCGTTCTTTATTTGTCTTTCCAGACGACCCTCGTAGAGGAGTGGTTACCATATCGGTCTATCGCGCAGTGAGTTCCGAATTCGATATCCGGCCAGACAGATCTGAATAATGAAATTAGATTTCTGTTCTGGGCCTGGGTGTGGATATTCGTCTATGTGCGTCCATGGCATCCATGATACAGGAGAAAATCCTACTGTGGGGCTTAAGTGTAGAAGGCGTCTCTTTTTTTCTTTGTTAGAAGGTACTTAGGCGGTCATGCTGATATTATAAGTGATAATAATAATGATGTCAATCATGGTTATATTTTACTCGCCACCTTAATTATCTATTTATCTCTTGTAATATCAAAACCTAACGCTCTTAGTATTCTTGACAATCGTGTTAAAAAAGATACATATTTTTAGGTCTTTGTCATAGTTACTTAAGAGCAGTAACACAGCTCACTTCAGATATAACTTTTGATCGTTACAGTGATTGGTAGGGGACGGTAGTAAGGCTCAGCATGAATTATGTAAGTTTTCCTAAAAGTAATCCACAGGATAACATGCTGTGACATGACATTATGTACGAAATATGAACAAAACGAAGATAAGAATATTTTTTTTATTTTATTAGTGCTAAAAAAAGAAACGCGGGGATGTACGTTATGTAAGGTAAAGAAGATTCGGATTGTACACCTCCTCTTTTTGGGAAGAAAATATATTTCATTATGGTCTCAGATTGGATATGTTCTATAAGATTTTGTTTGGTCACAGACTACATAAGAATAGAGAATACCTTATGTATTACATAAAATATTATGTATAACGAACATGTGTACAATATTAATCAACTAATTGGATCGATGCATAATCACGGGCAGAACATCCGGTGGCATTCAATTTATTTCCTTTGTTATCTGTAATTTCATTCGTCTTGAGTCAGGTGTCGCGTGACAATAACAGATTAATTACAGGTTATGTATTATTAATTAGTTGAAAGCTACTACTTATAATATAGTTAGGCTAAAAGTAACAATATAAATCGGTACTCAAATTTTGTTGTTATTAATATATTAGCATAATCTGTTGTAAATTCTGTAGTAAATTTCGCCTCAATTTATTTTTTATTTTAGTCAGTGTCACTCTACTCTGTGAACGTCATCATAATTCTGTACAATAGTTTTGTTTTAAATAAATAATAAACCACATCTTTCCTGTATTTGTTAACAGTTGTAAACAAAAATACCTTGCAAACGTCGCATGAGTTCCTAATATATAACCTTGTACCTGTGTCCGTCTAACTGTAGCGTAATGAAAAGTGAAGACGAGTGGCGTGACGTGACGTGACGTGATGTGACGTCATGTGACGTAACGTGACGCGATTTAGCGAGATGAGATGTTAGGTGACCAGACAACAATGAGATGCGGAGGGGGTAAAAATATTGAATTGAATTTAGAATTCCGTAGAATGTATAACCTAAATGTATAGATATCTTATATTTCTTTAAAAGCATGATAAAGGAATTAATAACGAGTCGTCTGTATAAAACAAGAGCATTAAAGCAAATAAATTGTGTACAATTCAGCAGGAAAGTTAACGCAGATTACATTGCTACTGCCACAAGTGTAGCGTTGTTTGATTGAAGAATAGACGCAACCGGGGTATGTGGGACGTGTAAATGAGAACATGTTATGTGAAAAAGGAACGTTATGTAACACTTTTTATAATTGAAACAGCAAACGCATCTAGTTTTAATGGTAGAACTCAATGTAATTCGACTCCGGCGGCACCACCGCCACACCTATTTCTGTCTTATAATGGCGGTGTTAAGCACTGCTGTGTTCCGGCTGGAAGGGTGTGGTCAGGGAGACAGACTTATCCGAGGCGTTCCATCTCAGTC
>DWPV01005866.1:0-11990 GCA_018251915.1 Urbanus proteus proteus
TCACTTGCTTTACGGTGAAAGAAAACATCGTGAGAAAACCTGCACATCTGAGAGTTCTTAAAAAAGTTCTCTAAGGTGTGTGAAGTCTACCAATTCGCACTTGACCAGCGCCGTGGACTAAGGCCTAAAATCCCTCTCATTGAGAGGATACCCGTGCCTGATAATAACTGGCCAATGGCGCTCATGGCTCATAAAAATTGAATCCAACCTGGAATCGATCACAGGTGTGTTGCTATCCTTGGGGACTAAGTTGGAACGCTTCGGATGTCGCAAGGGTATGGTATATCTCCACATCCACGTCCTTGAGACCAGAACGTACCAGCACTCACCATTTGTGTAATTTTGTTGCAAGTATAAGCCTAAGTTAATAAAAAACTTGTTAAAATGTACCATTACAATAGAACCTTAGTATAATTTGCATTTAATACGAAACTCCTGAAAGATTTGGGCCTAATACAATGAAAATAAAAGCTTGTGATCAAGGGAGCCTTCCTTAAACAAATGTTTATCAAGTCTGTGATATATTTAGCGTCTGTTATCTATCGTAATGAGTCTGGGAGAATAATGTTACCGGCTTTTCTTCGCCCTAACTTTTTCTCCCAAAAGGTCAAGTGCAAAAACTATGAACTTTTTGACACAACATTTTTTATACCATAGAAGTAGCAAACCCTCAGTCTACCAATTTTGTATCATTAAAATGTTCTGTTAATGCTAAGAAGGAGAAAATAAAATAGAAATGTAGCAATATTTTTATAATCAAATTATTTTTTTTTAAACATAATTATAGTAAACTAGGTGATCCCCGCGGTTTTACCCGCGTTAAAGAAGTCATAAAGCACACATAGTTAAACACTAGTAATATACATACATATTTACACACACATATACATTTTCATGTGTATTCAGGGTGTAACACGATCACAGAACATACCTTTGTGAATCTGTATTTTCATTAGTGGTTATTTTACGAAACAACGAATAACAGATACAATTTACCGAAAAATGTCCCTACTTTCGGTCATTTGGTAAAAATATCTAATGGCTCAAGGGAAATGGAAGTTCGCGGTAAAAACTGAGCGTTCTTTATTATTACGAGAGGAAGCTCTCGAGGTAAATGGTCAAAGTTCAAAGTATATATGCGACTAATGCGACATTATTTCTTTGTTTGTACTTTTCCTATTTCTGGAACTTGCGATTACTTCGTATATTTTTAAGTGCAAAGATTCTGTATCGAAGTTACGAGATAATACTAAAAAAGAAAACAACACATGCTTCAAGGAATACATCATGAGAAAATATTTGAATATTTTCCTTGAAGCATGTGTTGTTTTTTTTTTTCAAATAATAAAGGCTTTGACCCCCAAATTCAGACCCTCACATCGAATTTTAAACTTCATAAATTGTTTATTTCTTCACTATACTATGTATATAAAATAAAGCCGCTTTCCGTTGTCTGTCCCTGTGTATGCTTCTTTAAAATCTTTAAAAACTACACAGCGGATTTTGATGCGGTTATTTAACAGATAAATTATTTAATATGATGATAATTAAAATATATTTGTTTGCTTAGTCAGTGCCGCAAAGAAAACATCATTTTATGAGCAATACCCTCCTTTCGTCCCTAAGAAAACACCATTATCAAATAGCACCTCATTGTATGTTATTTCGCAGTATAACAGATAATCGGGGTCATTTTCCCTCGGGATCTTATCCTAATAGCCGGTGGTATATTTTTTTAGGCCCTACGTAAACTTTCGTAACTTCTTGTTTTAGAATTCGGAGAAGTATGGTCGTTTAGGATCTAGTCCAGAGGTATCTAAGACTTAAAATAAATATCGCTTTCTACACTCATGGTCCTAGGATTTTCTTGTCATAGGTGTCATGAACGTATATAAAGACGAATACATCAACATCAAGACTTAGTAGCAGTGCCTTAGCCATCTAAGTGCTCCAGGCGAGTCACAGGTTTGACGCCTCGGGTGTGTCACTTTATCTATGCTAATATGTATTGTAAAGCGGAAAATATAGCGTTTTTTTGGTCGAGTGTTGGCGCCCATGGCGTTCCGTGGATCCCGGCGCCCCCGGCGACCGCTAGTGTCTATCCCCACTTCAGGTTGGCAGTACTTAGAAAGAAATCTAAATTAACCATTTATTAAATTTGTCTCGTCGGGACTAGAACCCGAAGCTATCTGCGTTACAGACCGGCATGATGCCCGCTCCGCCTCATGGGGCGTCAATAAATAATACAAGTATAATTATAAAATCATAAAACAATGACTTTAACCTATTATTTCGGGAATATTCAACATAAAATTCACAATCATAATTCCGGGCTTTGGGAATTCGCATAATGAACAATGCTTAGCTCGCTTCGCCGGGAAACTTCTCAGCGGCATTAAACGCCGTTCCCCCGGGAAACATTATTACACCTGTAACTGTCCGACGTTATTTACGTAAGCCGTTTTGCTTATACATATATTTATGTAACAATATATATTGTATTTATAAAATTTGTTCAATAAAAATGACGATTTTTACACAACTTCGTAATGTTTCTCGCTATTTACTCCATGTTCTGTTCAATTTAATTAAAGCTCTATTTAATTAAAGGACTCCCAGGTTTGTAGTTGTTCTCGCAATGTTTTCCTTCACAGTTAATGCAGGTAATTAATTTATAATACGCCCATCATTTTGAAAATTCCGAGTTTTGGGATTCGAATCTTGGATCGCCAAAAACCATTGCGCAAATTCTTAGATAAGACTGATTAATTAATTGCAATAATAGAAAGCATAATACCTTCAGTGGTAAATTCTTTAAATAAAGAGTAGGTATTACTATCACTACATAGTATAAAACAAAGTCCCTTTCCGCTGTCTCTCCCTATAGGTATATGCTTAGATCTTTAAAACTGCGCAGCGGATTTTGATGCGATTTTTTTAATGAACAGAGTGATCCAAGAGGAAGGTTTGAATGTAATTTAATGCATGCGAAGCCGCGGATAAAAGCTTGTCAGAAATAAAGAAGAATCATAAAATAAAGTTATGATGTGATTGGGATATTAACTATTCAAGGCACTATAACAATGATAATACGATAGATACAATCGAATAGAGCGAGATATGGAATAATTGACAGAGTAATATTGAGGGAGATTCTTTTTGTAGAGTTAATATGTTCATGGCAATGTCGGGGTATTCCTGTTTATAGGTATACAGTTCAAAGTAAATGGTACGAGTTGTTGCTGATCATCAACGTCTCCTTTCAGAGTAAGAAGAATCAAATCATAGTCCACCACTCTACCCAAGATATTAATATTTAGAAGTCTAGAGAAACATTTGAGGAGACTTTCTGTAGGACTCTCAAGCATGTATATTTTCCTGTAGTGTTTTGCTTCAGCATTAATCACTAATTTATTATTTTGTATAAAAAACATAATTTCGTAAAATAAAAGGGTTTCGTTCATCGAACCCTAGACTCACAGTATCTAATCTAAGTTAAAATTTCAAAGCATTAATATTTTTTTTATATGATCGAAGTAGTAACGAGCATGCAGTCCACCTGATGGTAAGTGGCCACTGTCACTCATCGACATCTGTATTGTTAAATATCACTGCTATTTAACAATTGGACTATCAGAAAACCTTTAATACTTATTTACCTAAGTAAACAACACACACAACATTTTTCTTCCTTCCAACAAAACCTGTGCTGAAAATATCCTTTATTCTCACCCGTCATTTTGGTCGCCCTACAGCTATACGTTATCATACGAGCAGGGAATCCGCAAGTGAATAAAATATGACCTCTCCTACGTTTGTAACCTGGTAAATATGTTCCCTTTTGTTTTACGTCTTGTAGACGAGTTTTTTCGGTCGTATTTTTGCGTAGTAAAGCGTTGTGTCGGGAAAAAGTGACATTCATTTTTCAGGGAATATTATGTTCTCGCCCTGGCTTCGTTTAAATTAGGAAATATGATTTACAAAGTGATGGTGACATGGTTGTTTGATGTTGTACATGCCACGTAGTAAGACAACAGTGGTGTAGTCTAAACCGCAATTTATATTTCAATTTGACGACCCGGATGGCGCAATGGTTAACACGCCGGACCGCTAATCCGAGGGTCCTGGGTTCGATTCCCAGCGAGGCGGAAATTTGAATGATGAGTTTAAATTTCCGTTCTTGGTCTGGGTGTGTCCTTGTCTTGTGTGTTGTCCATGGCACCCACGACACAGAGAATCCTAGTATGGGGCTATGAGTGTGAAGCGTTATTTATTTATATATTAAGAAAATTAGGAGAAATACCACTTGACAAATTGTTGTCATCTAGTTTAATTCCATATTCTTATCCTTAATCCAAAAGCGAATAGAATAACGTTCTTGCTGAACCTAGACTACATTTTCAAAATTTAATCCAATTGATAATGCAATCATCAAGTCATATTCCCAGAACCAAGAAGGTATCCTGCACCTGCAAGTACCTTTATACCGTTCCTTTACTTTTCAGACTAAGCCGGTGTACGAAGTAACAGAGAAATACCCAGAGCCACCAGTATATCAAGTAAATGCAAAAATAGAACCACCTATAGGATTTTCAAAACCAACTGTATGTATGAAGAAAATAAAATTTTTAAATGTGTTCCTAATATGAACTTCGACTGTATGTGTTTTTTGTTCCAGGCATTAAACACGGGAGAATTGCAAAATTTAAGAAATAACGTTGCTTTGCAATTAGCATCAGAATACGGCTTATCAGCATTGACGTTATCACAGCCTCCCCTCGTGCCTCAACAGTTCTCAGTGCAGGTAAACTTCTAAGTAACTAAAGTTTATTTTTTTTAATTAAATTACCTGAAGAATGAAATATAAATAATACATTCAACAACATACAAGAAACAGTCATTGCCCAATCCTATATGTAGGGGTCTTACGGTCCTCCCCTGGGAGGCACCTTCATATCGGTTCTAGCTCTAAGTCAAAATATCTGTTGTTTCTAAGTCATGTGCGTATTAGAAATAAAACAGTTATTTGAAAAAATAAACATGCATTTTTTGAAGTCATTAAAGGTTTTTAAACAACTGTCATTTATTTCTACAAAATGTATTGTTACAGGGATTCAACAGAATGCCTACACATCAAGATCTGCTGCATACCGGAACCGAAGGAATTATTATTCCACCGAACGCATTGTACCAACCAGACCCAATGTTCTTACAAAAGTTGCAAACCCAGCTTCTGCAACAATTCCCTGCCGTCGAATTCATACCATACGCAGCTGAATACCCACCACAACACCAAACTCAAGCACCAGAACAAAATAATCTGTTTCTACTAGAAAACGAACAATACATCAAACAACCGCCATCTTCTTTCGTTCCAAGCAACTCAGAAGTTCATAAGAATCTAGTGCAAAGAGAAACGCAAGAAGGCACAGTTCTCACATTGCTTCCTCAAGGATTCTCAGCGAATAACGTTACTGAGAATGCTATCGATACCACAACTACGCTACACCCTGAAAATGTAACATTAGATTTGAATATAAACGAAGTAACACATTCACCTACCACAACCATCAGCCATGTTGTCGAGGCCAATACGGAAGATCATAAAACAACGCCTATATACTACGCTCAAGTTGGCCAAAGTGTTGGCAATGTCATTGCAAATGGATTTTACTCAGCAATAAACGATGTACGAGCTGCAGCTGCTTTGGAACAAGTAGAAAAACTACTGGAACTACCCAAAGCTCAACCTTTCAACACCACAACAACATCAACAACAACAACTACTACGACACTGCAACCGAACTTAAAAGCATATTTTGTACAAAATTCAGACAAAAATGATAAAAACCAAACGCTGGGTGATTTGAAACCTCTCCTCGGAGCTCCTTTCGAAAAACCTGCCGAATCCGTCAATGTTGCATATACTTTATTAAGAGCAGACAAAGACAAGCAAGCAACAAAAGATGGCGTAGTATATGCTGGGCAGTTAGTAGAAGCAACCATTAGCGAAGATCAAGACTTCAATAAAGAAAAGGCTAATATATTAGCTAGAAGACCACCTTTAAGGCTATTTGCATTACAAGATAAAAGAACGACTGAAGCGCCTCAGAAAGTGACTGTTGTAAAGGCAAAAATACCTCCGAAGAGTAAACTAACATTTGACGATAAAACAGGTGAACCAGTGCTAAGGATATATGCAAGTTATCTCGATAGTCCAGGACAGGTAAACATTTCCATTTAACTTAATTACTTTAAGGCCAAACGAATTTATTAGTCGCGTACATAACAAGACCCTGAATGCGTTATTTAACATAATGACTAATGATAATGACGTTTTTATAACAATTTTCAGAAAGAACGTGTGACATCGAAACTGGCAAACATGAAATACCCAAATGAAGCTGTTACAAGAAAACAAGACAGCTCAGCTGCAGTGAAAGCATTAGACAAAACACAAGGCAGTGAAAGAAACCAAGTAACACAATTTGGCTTGAAACTTCGATCCAGAAGTGATGATTATATACCATTGTTCGAAGATTATGGAGAGTAAAATAGGATAAAATGAAGTCGACTTTGACTAAGCTAAAATGACAATATAATTGTAACATCAAAATCAAAAATATTTTATTCTTTACAACAATTTTTTGAACGTCATCTTTTAATTGGATAGTTTATGTCATATCTAATTTAAAAATTTCACATGTAATATTTTTACATCTTTGAAAACCCACCTCGAGACAATAATCTTAAAACGCTTGTGTGTCTTGTTATTTACATAGTTACAATTAGGTAGAGTAACAATCAAATTTATATGAATTTCATGTTTTCAAGTGAATATACTAAAGATAGTCTTGTGTAAGTGTAAATAATTTATTTATTATTAGTTGAATAAGCATAGCATAGCCAAGTATTATTACATTATTTAAACAAAAAACACAGCGCATTTAACTTTAATAAAATATTTAACGAGTAATTGTATTTTTATTAAAATAACCATTTATGATGCGACTGATATATTCAACGTCAAACGTATCACATTTTGTATGTCAGGGAAGAAAGATATAACTTCGATCCTATATGGGCGGAGCAAAAGAAGGCGACGTACGCCTATATAAAGCGATATAATAAGATATATACCCTTATTATGAATTTGTTACGTTTTCTTGATACAATCTCGGTTTACGTTTAGGCCCGTTTTTCCATAGTAATATTTTAGTACCTAAACGGTCCGCTAGGAGCGCTGCATGTAGATGTATGGGTCCAAACGTAAACAAGAAACGTTTCACTAAACGTAATAAATTCGTAATAGGGGTACTGGTCACGAACACGCGCGTTCTCGATGTATGCGTCAGATATTACGAACGCTCACATTGTGTGAAAACTGTTTATCATTTTCATGTATAGTTAATTAAGAATTTTCATTTCTACCACGTGCAAGGTGCCGCGCATCTACGAATGTAGATAATTCGCTTTTTACATAAGTATAAAACAATCCATAATATTTTGTACTTTTTTATTCATTATCACTATGACAACTTATAAAACTGTTAAACTCTATACATTTACCGAACATTTTGATCCAGATAATTTATTGTATTAGGCAGGGCCGTTTCACAAGTCTTATTTGAATTAAACCTACATACACATCAATAACACACATGAAACAAATGTCAATGTACTTAAAGCTGTGCGTACACTTGAGCGACTTGCGCCTTTTTGCGTCCAAATTTTATCCTGAACAGGGTATTCTACTATTATTAATAATATGGTCACAATTTAATATTAAATGAAAGAATTTACTATACAAACATCTAAAAAAGACAACATTTTTATATTTTTCCAAACCTGTAAACATTAACATTTTTGTACGATCACGAGTCCATAAAAAGTTTTGTTTGAATTACAATTAACTTAAAACCAATGACTACATATATTAAATAGTACATACCCCATTTTTGACAATAATATGTGTGACCTATTTGAGTTATTATTCTATTCTGACGCCTCAAGACGCAGCACTCTCGTGAAATGACTTCATACATATTGCCGAAGAGTGTACAAAAAAAAATGTATCTAACTCAGTAAATTGCAAAAAAAGTTCAAATATTTAATAGTATACTATATCGACGTAATACGCACATCCAGATCCTATCTCACTTAACTCCAAGCGTATAATTAACTTTGTTAACATAAAATAGATTTTATATGAAAAATCTCTAAATAATACATATTTTTACTCGCTTCAATTTTTTTTTCATAAGTTACACACTGTCCAAAATGTTCAACGGATAAAAACAATAATATCCAACATAAATAAAATGAGAAACATTATACAAAAAAAAATAAACATACAAACACATAAATGTAATAACTAAACATACATACAATAATAAAGGTGACACTGAAACTGTGTGACACGATACACTAAGAATGAGTTCAATTTCTTTAGCATAAGACATTTCATAAACACCCATCCACCTTTCTGCTATTCAAATTCTATATAAAAATAATTAACCAATAACAAAAAAAAATATTAAAAACACAGATTGTCTGAAATTGAAGTCAGTGTGATGTTACCGTTAATTAGTAATATTCATTTCAAATAAAAGTTATCGATTATTATAAGCATGATATACATACAGCAAATAGGCATACACTCTAAATATGACAGCATATAGAGGGTTACAGGCTTATAGACAGGACCCCTTAGGACATTATTAATCAGGTCATTTTTGATTGATTTCACCCCATAAAATAAAATAATATCAGTTGTGTTGAAATTTAGTACTATTTTTATTAATTGTAATGCCCTCTAGCTAGAGGGCATTACAAGCTCTTGTTAAAGAGCAAAAAATGGCAAAGACTAGTATTTTTTAGTATGATTTTTGATACAAAAAATAAAAAATCAAAAAGTCAAATATCTCAAAAAGGGTTAACTTTCGGATAGCATATTATGGATTCAAATCGATCAGAAACGACCTGATTTATGACGTCCTAAAAGGATCCTGTTGGCATACCCTGTAACCATGTA
Source organism: Urbanus proteus proteus (assembly GCA_018251915.1). NCBI lineage: Eukaryota > Metazoa > Arthropoda > Insecta > Lepidoptera > Hesperiidae > Urbanus > Urbanus proteus. The sequence goes on from DWPV01005866.1 coordinate 9,035, forward strand.
TAATTTATACATACAAAATTCTAACTCGCAGTGCATAAGTTTTAGATTTCAGGCTTCCCGCATCCTAAATCACCTACAACACTCCTTAGTACGAGATACAATCACAAGGAACATACATATTAATATAGATAATTATTAATAGAGAATACAGCCACGTCAGATTTCCTACAAAGACATGGCCACAAGTACTGAAAAAAGAGAAAAAACAGTGATTTAAAAAAAAAACAGAACAAAAAATAAAAAGCCGCTTTGGGCCATATTTAAAATAAAACAAAAAAAAATAATCTACTTGGGGCCATATTTAAATAAATCAATCTGACATGAACAATATGAACATGTTCCTTTAAAAACAATTTATCTATATAAATGTATGTATTGAACTTAAAAACACTTGTTCTAAAAGGAGTTATACATGTCGAGAGATAGCAATAACCACTAAGATTTCATATCGATTCTAAAATGAAAAAAAAACAATAATTACAAATACTATTAAGTAGACTGAATGCCTATTTGCCAGTAGTATCATAAAGAATAAAATGACCAAACTTGTGATTCTTAAATACTGATCATTACAACTATAATCAATAGTATTTACCTACCATTACTCATTTAGTAACAAAATTCTCGTTAATTCTAGAAAACACCACAATTCTTTGACACTGCGCTTCTCACTAAGGACTTTTTAATAAACTCCACACAAAGAGCCTAAAGATTGCACACAGACGGTACAGAGAGCAACATAACACACATTGCAGCAACATAGCGGTAATCACCGTTTCAACTAAACGAGGAGACTTTATATTATGTATAACTTTTGGCAGTCTCTAGTATTTTTAAGTTCTACACAGAATTTCTGTGAATCTAAAGCCGAAGTACAGTTAGAGGGTATAATCAAAGCAAATATACAATTCAAATAACTCAAGTAGATAGTAGAAAAACCCCGATATGTAGAGATTTAATGTATAGGATGAAATACTGTCAAACTGCGACCCATGTGGCATAAAAAAATCCTTGTTCCACTTTCTCAACTTCCTACCAACGATACATATATTATATGGACTACATTTTTATAGATCGTATATTGACTTTATCGGAGCAAGATATCAAGTTAAGTCGACCGAGTTGTACAATTTATTCAATCCTGATCAAGACCGACCAAATATATTATATAAATTAAATAAATCCTCATCATCAACATTCATAAACGAACAAAAAAACAGATTTCCCACCACTTTGCTGCAACAATGTGTATTAACTTACCTCCGCTCCATATTAAACTTCATAATAATTCTGGTAGCTTGTTTTAACACTTCAAATGTCAGTGGATGGGTTCATAACTAACTAGGAGTTGGCGTTGAGTTTCTCCAATTGGTCCATGAACCACGGATGACCCGCGGAGCGCTGCGTGAGGATGTCACAGCCCGTCTCCGTCACCAGCAGAGTTTGTTCAAACTGGAACGTGAGTATAAACAAAATGTTTAGTTATACTGACTAACTAGGCTTAACTAACCATTATAATTGACATATTAACGAAAAATTGATTAGTATGAAACATTTTTTCTTTAAAATAAGCCCTTTTCTTAGTTTGCTATGTATAGGTCAATTCCGATATTATAACATATCGGATAGCAATTTTTTTTGATCCCCACTATGACATTTTTTTTAATCTAATAATGCTGTAAAACCAACCTGTATATCTTTAGTATCACCCTGTATACCTCTAGCATCACCCTATATACCTCTAGTATCATCCTGTATATCTCTAGTATCACCCTGTTCTTTACGTGAACACAAATAGTGAGTAACAGCGGTCAAGTCTACTCGTAGCGCTAGCCGCCCCCCGTTGCATCATCATCAGTGCCTTCTTCTGTGTATCATCCTGTATATATCCCGCATCAACCTGTACAGTACAGAACACAGCTGACCTGAGCAGACCGCGAGCCGTCCGCAGTGACGGCGGTCCAGTGGTCCGGCCACTGCTCGTCGCGCCAGCCGCCCTCGTTGATCATCGGCTCGATCGTGAAGCAATGCCCTGGTTTCATCACTCCCACCGCTTTGTTCTCTGGAAGGTTTACATATTATTTATGTTAATGATGTTAAATAATGCATTTTCTTAAAAATTAACCCTTCCATTTAGTTTGACAAGTATAGTTAGTTTCCTGAATTTGATTCTAATAAGTAACACTATCAGATGGCGCAATAATACAAGTATGATTTTTTTTTAAATGAATGCATTCAAATCTCGGCTAGGAAAATAGGTTTTTCGAAAAACTAATTATGCAGTTTTAGTTTTTATCAAAATCGACCTCGTAAGACCTTTCAGCTTTTTTCGTTAATATAGTTACAGATTCATAATTTTACATTTCCCCATCTACTCACACTTGAAAAATTCAACCGACCAATATTTCGACAGTAATAGATCTATAAAGTTAAGCAATATTGGTCGGGATCCTAAGTTGAATAGGTATACACTAGTAGCTTAATCTGTTCTAACGTAACTATTAATTAATAGAAATTTGAGTTTGTAACATCATCTCACCTTACCTACCCAACTGATCATTGTTAAATTTTGCACAAACATTTACATGAAGGGTAATGAGTAAGTGGGATAAATGAGTAAAAGATATAAAATAAAATGTAGATAACTTACTCGCATAATGCGGTACATTCGGCGCCGTGTGAAACAGTCTATGTATCCCATGACCGCAGTACGACCGTACCACACTGAATCCGTTTGCTTGAGCATGTTTCTGTATCACATTTCCTATTTCCCGATACTTCTCTCCCGGTTTCACTATATCTATGGCCTTTTGAAGGCACTCATAAGTAACTTGGACGAGCTTCCTGCTTGATTCTGGGACATTGCCAACAAAGAATGTCTCATTGAGGTCTCCGTGGAAACCTCGGTGGTAGACTGTTACATCCACATTGCAAATATCACCATCCTGAAATTTGT
>DWPV01005867.1:0-11988 GCA_018251915.1 Urbanus proteus proteus
CATATGATGGCGTTTGAATCAAGTCGATCGGTCGCGCCATCGCGAAAAACTCGATGGTTAAACATAGAAAAAAAAAAGATATACACGACGAATAGATAACCTCTTTCCTTTGGGAAGTCGGTTAAAAAATAGGGAAAGACTTATCGACTTATCGCAGAGCCTAAAGCACTAAGTTTTAATAATACGTTTAATTTTATGACGAAAACGCCAATCAAAAAACTTTCATAACCCATTCTGAAAGGGATTAAGAGTTAGGAGTTATTTTTTTGTATTATTATTATGTATTTTAAACAGCGTGTACGAAATCACGAGTATCAGCAAGTACTGATATCTTCTATAATTTACTTCTTTTACTTGTTTTGTGCTGAATATAAGAAAGCTCGCAGCTTAATGGCTAAGTCCTTTATACACTGAAAAATAATCTGTAAAAATTGAAATAAAACTTCGCTATCTATCTCAGGGAATAAAATCTAATGCTCCATAATATGCTGCTTTCTCAATGCTTATCTCTGATTCTTTTGAAAATGGTCCTCTCCAACTAGACTGATTTCGCTGAGTTAAACGTACTATTTACCTTTATTAGGTACCTACATACTTATATTACGTGTAGTATAAATAAAAAATATATTACGTAAATTTTACCCTTAATTTTATTTTTCACAATTTTGACTCCTTGAGTTTGAGGATGAGGTTGAGAGGTTGAGAAGTGCAACAAATGTAATGTTTTAGATTTTTAAAGTATTATTTTTTGGCTTAACTTTAAAGATAGAAAAAGTATCATGATGTAGATTTGTTTCTTAATTATTTTTTTTTAAATACGCACTTTTGTTTTTTTTTTCATCTAATATTTGTGTTTAATATTATTAATATCGGACAGAATAATTTTAGAGTAGATTCTTTTTACTGCAAGAAATATCTACGATCCAAATTCAACGATAACTATTTAGGAACACAGTAACTATTAGAGAGCCATTGAAGATACCGCGGTATAGAGTAAAGTTTGCCACTACAATATATCCCACAAACCCACTAAAGACATGGAACCGTGTGCACAAAACAACAATAAAGTTGGTCGGATCTGCTGACCGTCGCAAAAAGCTCATCGTTCGTGTCCTGAGCACAATACAAACTTAAATTGTTCGTGAAAGCGTTATGCACTCGGTTTCAATTTCCCCGCGAACTGCCATCGCAGATGTTCGGACGACACTCATAAATATGATTTGAAAATCGTTTTATGTATAACTCATAAACTTTTATCTCCGCTGCCCGTGTCGGAGCTCTAAACGGTCCCACTTAGTTTCCAGCACAAAAGCTGCAGACGTTTTAATATCGGACCGTCTGGTATTCGTACGTATCTGCCAGTGTAAATTTCGTTGGGGCGTAACGGCCGTCCGGCACGCCACCTTCGCCTGGTCAAATAATAACACTCTAATGGCTAACTATTGCCTAATGTATTTTGGGTAAATGGAATTATGCTGCCGGCTTTGCCCGTTCTTGCCAGGTTGCGATTTAGACTGCGCTTACTTAGTACTCGAGACAGACGGAAATAAAGCGGCCGCAATTCAATTTCTGTTTATTAAAACACGCTTTAGCTATTCTGTGCACAATTGTTTGTTTCGAGATAATGTTTTGTGATTTGCAATTTAATATTTTACTAACAGATAGACATAGAATAAATATAATTAAAATTAACGCATTGCCAAGATAGGTATTAAGCTATAGAAATTGTAAATGAATGCACCACGGTATATCAGATTAGATGATTAAATTTGAAGAAGTTGATTACAGATGAGTTTCTACTCCTGCGATCTCTATAATGGTTCAAATATTATATTACCACATAGGTATAGACCGTAAACAACAACTACTACGCTCTATAGTTGTTCTAAAAATTTTACCTGTTACTTTTGCTTAGAGTACTATAATCATTCATAAGCTTTATGTTATATTTGTCAGTTTATTTAATTGTATAATTTGTAAAATAAAATACACAATTCAACGCAATATGCGTTTGTAATATACAATCCATTAATCCACAATGGGCGGGTTTTCCGTTACCGGTCACGAATTAATTACATTATATAGTAGATTATAATCTGAATATTACAAATACATTATTTGTATAATGTAGTCAGCGGTCGTAAATCAATGCTTTCCAAGGTATTGATTTATGCATGTAGGTATTTATGTCGGGGTCCTTTCAGCGTCTGATATATAAACTACAAGCTATTGTAAATTAAAGAATTGGGTTAAATACTTAAATTAAAATTTAATGTTGGGGAATATGCCAAAATGATTAAATTATTTTAAAATTTAGCTTTTTGGATCTATTAACGTTAATATGGTTGTAATCAGTAGCAACCCTCGTTATATACATAAATCCAACTCACTACTGCTCTCGCGTCTTTATTAATAACTGACGGCTTATGGCGCATCCTTCACCAATCAGATCCGATGCAAAATCCGAAATTCAAGATGATTACTAATTGCTTTCGAAGCACCATATTAAGACCTCAACTGAAAAGCTGGGAACGTTATACGATTGTTATGTAAAAAATCGGATCCAACGATTTGAGATGCTCACAGGATGAAACCATATTTCGCCACCGGTCAGGCAACGGTGATCAATCATATTTTTAAGAAACTCACGCCTTCAAAATACAGTTCACCAAAAAGTCGATACAAACCACGTGAAGAGCTAGTTTAAAATAGTTTCACAACACACTATCTATTCGCACATGCAGTATAATAGAGGCAATCAAAGCTTAACAATTTAATATTGAATTTCAAACCATTTTATTTTAATGTGTTCATATTGCAAGTTTGCGGCGAACGAGATTACTTTGAATTGCATACATTTATCAGTTAATCGTATTGTGGTTAAGTTTTATCTTTCCTATGTCCATTTGTGTAAATGAATTGAAACAGAAATGATTATGAGCGGGTTTGTCAATTTCATGTGTATAGTTGCTATTTGGAAATACGGATCTAGTTTCTATTGACACATAGGATTTTAGGCCTCATATGGCGTGCTATACCTATGGTATAATTTCTTAGTCATCTATTTTTTATTGCATTATTCAGCTAAACATAACAATGATAATATATTTGTCAATCGGTATAAGTACTATTTTTAAGCCTTTCGTAAATAAAAAAAATAGTAAGTAGTGCAACAATCGTTGACATAACAAAAAAATTGGCTATTTTGTTATCATATGTACTGTGAGCGTAGTTGTATTAATGAGTTCAATAAATTAAATCTAAAACCAAGACGAACAAAAATAAATCTCGCTCAGGTAATTTGCTAACCCTGTTTCTTCGTGGCATAATAAGCTACATACAATACGCATCACGCTAATTAAATAACCATGTCCGATCCGATATAATATCCGGCCGTTATAACACTAAACATTATAATCGATAATGCAGCATATGGAAGCCTGTGTAATTATTAACTGAGTACACACTGGCCTCTATCGCGGTATCCTTGTTGAGTACAAACAATACTCAATGTAGACTGTAAACAAATAATATGCGATGAATTATTGAGCTTGTTACAACAATTGTGTACGTACGCATAATTAGCTCAAGTTAATTGCATATTACGATGTCACGTATGTAAGTAGAGAAATACGAATAAGCGAATGCATATTATCATAAACTTATTATACTTCTAGAGAATACCAAGTTTATGAGGTATACGGATCTCATCAGATTTTCAAGTTTCATGTAATTTATACATCTTTGTAAATATTAAAGAAAACTTTCAGGAAACTGAAATTAGCATGATATTATTATTAAATATATCGCATTTTTACATATTTGATAATTAATACTTTACTCTATATATGTAAATTAGCACTGTAGTGCATGTGTCAGGTAGGCTTGTTTCGTGCGCATACGTCACTACTGTCATTAATCGAGTGGGGTACGATTGTGAGTCAGTCGTTGTTAGACTGTCGGGCCGGACAGACGTGGTGGTACTCTCGGGTTCCAAATAGTACTGCAGTCGAAGACACAACAAACGCTGTAGAACATTACTATGAAATACCTGATACTTGTAATAAAATCAGCGGTAATGTTGTCATGATCGTAACACAAAATGTTACTACATTTGTATTTTCTCTTACGATTCTCTTCGAGTTCAAAGTGTGCATCAGGATTAAACCTAATAGTCAGTAATGTCTGCATGAAGAGGAAACATATTCATAACCGACTCCTTTACTCTCATAATTCATTCGTTCAATATAGAAGGGCTTCCTCAAGTTTCGAAGCAATATACATACGTTCACCACGATGTTATTGCACAAGTCGCGGTGTTTCTGTAGGCTTGTACTCTCAGTCGGCGATAAATAAACACGGCGTGCGCTGCAGCCGATAAGCCTTCGGTTGCGACGACATGCAGAAGCGGGTGTAGAGTGATGTACTGTAGGGTTGGCACTGATGCTATAAATAAATGTCGCATATTTAGAATATTAGTTGGTTACGAAATATTTTTAAGGTTTAATGTTATTTAATATTAATGCTTGTTTGCAATTACCAAAATGCAATAAAGGTTTTTAAATAAAAGTAAAAAATGTTGATACTTATTTCCAGGGACTAATGATGATGACAAATTTCATAAAGGAAGTAAATTATACAATATACCTATAAAAAGTAGAATGGATTACAATGTATTTCTTAATTCACGAAAAAAAGTAATCTTGCATTATTATCACATGATTTTTCATTTAAGTAGAGTAAAAGCACAAATACATGAATATAAAGAATACATGAAGTAAACAAATCGCAAATATCGAATTGTCACATACAGTTCTAAAATATGACTGAGCTATAGTTATATTAACTGGTACTTGAAGTGAATAACAGCTTAAAAACTAAACTAATTTTAACAAAAAAAAGACAACAACCCTACCCATTAACAATCAACCTTTTGCCCATTCCAACAAACGCTATCTAGTTCACGCCTGCCCGATTTTAGTTGCTAACCCTGTGTAGCGCCCTTCATCTTGGCAAACCACGATAGATAGTCTACCTCGCAACTCCGTCGTCATTATACAAAATTACACCAGCCTATTGTCTTTTATTTGTGTCAGCTTCCAAAGTGCAGTGGAGCGGCGCAACGGAGATTAGGCTGTCTAAATTCGAGCTTAAATTTTAATCGCCGTTTAAGGCTTTCCTAACGGAGCTCTGAACAGCATCTTTATATAGCATATTTTGGCAGTAGTTCCTTGATTGTACGCCAGAATTTAAATACGGATACTTAGCTCATTAAAAGACATTTTTGTTCGAATGCTTAGAGCGGTTTGTGAAAAGTTTTCAACAGGTTTTTGGTCTTAATAAAACTCCTATAAAATATTTCGAGTGTTCGGGTTTTTGAAGTAGGTACTTTAAAAATAAAACTTTGTTTTAAAAAGAAATAAACGTAAATTCTTATAATTAAACTCCTGAAAAGTGTTTTTAACGTTACATTAATGTTATTACCAACACATTTCTCATACTTCTTGACTGCAATATATACTTACTATCGTGATGTAAAAATCGATGTTCACGTCAGAAATGCGTAACGGCAAAATTATAAAGGGAGAATTTTTCCACTGTAACTCATAAAAATCATGATCAGCTAGACGCGTTATTTTTCACTTGGCTTTATTTTTACGCGGCTACATCGGCCAACATCGAACCGGATTCTAATCAATTTAATTTATCAGGGATCCCCCGGAGGCGGCCATTCACTTCATTTAATGCGCGTATTTTGCGGCAGAGCTGATTGTTTTGAACCATTCGGTTGTACGGTCCATTTAGATTAATTATTGGATTACTTCATTTAGCTGTGAATTATTTATGAAGATATGTATTTTTTTCTCCTGCAGACTTATCGTTAGATTTAGATTTTAGATCGCGGTTTATTTCTATATTTGTTAGAAAATACAACAACAACTTAAGGATATAAGTAACAAGATTTTTGCTTAGTGAGGTGAATGCGACCGCAGATCGCGTCAGGTCCAGATACCTCAACGGTATCGGCCGTAAGAAATATTAATTATCGTCAAGATTCAATAAGAAAGGCGGCAATCGAAGACCGAAATGAGGGTGGAATTACGACAGCGGCAGCATTTGTCCCGGCAACTAATAAAGGAGACAATATTGCACTCGATACGTATAAATGTGCGAGCAACATTTGGGGCGTGATATTAATTCTGCCAGTAATTGCTATCGGTTTCCACCCGAGGCTGCAGCCATGAGCCATGAATACGGGAGTTACCGCTATTTGTTCCTGACGTTGCGGTTTAGGGTTTTACCTCCGCCCCGTCCTATATTTATTTTCTTCGAGTTTGTCCAAACACGAGTCGAGAGGATTATCTGGCCTGTTTGTGTGCGTTGTAGCGGAAACGGAGTCGTTTGAATTAAAACTGTTTTATAGTTAGTCCTCTTTAGATACATATTGTAATTTAACAACTTGCAGTATAATGTGGATGCACTGACGTCATTCGGTAGCCACTCGTTCCGTTGTAAGTGGATAACTATACGGAGCGCCAGTATCAAAATCTCGTCATCCATAAATTAAGGGAACGCGGTTACGCCTGCTACCGGCTGAGCCGTATAAGCTCCATTGTGCATAACCGAAGAGGGACAGGAAACCACAACACAGCTCCGCTAAACTAGCACTAGTGTATCGCTAAACACTATGGTTAATTAATAACGCTACTTAAGCTACTTAATAAGTCGGTTGGGATCATTTATCGAAAATATACGTAAGTAGTTTAATGAAAAAAAAACTTAATAGGGTTCGCATTTACATGTGAATGAATGAAATTAAAGAAAGAATATAAGTTACATTTTACAATAAAATGTAAATTATTTTAAAATTAAAAAAGATTTTTAAAAGTTTTTAGTAAAAACCATACGACGTCTTTTAATGTTTTTATTCTTCGCAAAAAACACTTTTATTTGATACCCATATCATAGGTTTGTAAAAAAAACTATCTGTCAATTTAGGACGTATTAGATTTCAAATGACGTCTCTAGTTATTTATCTGCCAAATCGAATATTAACATAATTATTACTGGTTTAAAATTCAGCCACAAAATTTGACCCATTAAAAATATTTTCAAACCCATAAATTCATAAACCTATTGACATGTTATAGAAACGGCTCACCTGCAGGAAGAATGAGGCGTCTCCTAAAAGATAAGTAGGACGTAACTCCGTACGGTAAAGGGCCTCCCGACGTAGCCGGCGTAGTGTTACCAAGTTTACGAGATCCCCAACATCTCTTGTATTGGAAGAAGATCGGTGGAGATGGCAAAGAGCGAAAGGGTCGATTATTAGTGGTCGCATTGTACGTAGACGGTTCGATGCACGGAGGCTCTCGTTATTTTCAATTTCCATACCCAAGCACCCTTCCTATACGATTTCATGTACAAGTATGAAAAGCGGGTGGATTAAGCCATGAATCTTGTAGACTCGGGTTGATTTAACACGTTTTTTGGAAAGCGAGTACGATTGTTTTGGGCCAATTTTACTATACAATAGTCGAGAGAACGTCGTAGAATTTTATTTTTTTATTTATTTTTGTTGAATTTTACTTGATTTTGTAGTAGTTTTAATAACAATTGTAACAGAAAACCGCTAAAAATAAGAAAATATATTTATGTACGTCTAATCCTACACATTTATTTCATCATTGTTCAGTATATTAATATTAGTTGGATAAGTTTGCACCCTTATATAGCAATAAACATTTATTAAAAATTAAATTGGCACTTTCCTGTTATATAAGCGGCTAAATTCTCTAACTTTCAACGTTATGGTTTTACCTGCAATATCCTTGCAAAATCACGGCGAAGTTGTTAAGGATTAAACATTTATCGCTCGGGGCCTATTCGCACTTGACCTTTTCGCAACTTGAAGGCGCCACTTAAAAATATTAGGGAAGATGGTGTTATTACAACACATTTCTGGCAACACGGCAAGGTAGCGTGGGTGGATACAACGAGAAAATTGTATTTCCATTTTTACAATTTCAATTTAGTATTAATTCGAGTTGGGAGCTCGGGCGGGCGCGCTACCACATGTAAAATATGGATCGGCTAAGTGAAATTAAAATGCTCTATAAATTGTGATTTTTGCAAGTCCTAAAGTGGAGAAGGCTTTTTATTATTTATCGCCGGCGCGCTCGTGGCCAGCGTCGACTTACTGAAAATCGCTGTGTTATTATTCAATTTACTTGTTTAAAATATTAACTTTGACGTTATTTCGAAGTACTTTTTATGCGGGAATAATAAACGCTGCATGCATAATGTTTTGTATATAGAAATAACAGTTTATGGCTATCTTCGAATAAATTGACACCACCTTTACTATATAAAAGATTGTTTATAGGATTTTAAATATCTTACACTAGTTGTACTGAGTAGTGGCTTTGCCTGATTTAACTATTTTGTATTTATAGCCAAACGCATGAAAGATATTTATGTAAATAATAATACTAATAAGGAAAACGTACCATAGGTTCAAATGATAAGAGGAAAGTAATATTTCTAACGGTTTATAATAATTTAAAATTCACATCTTGTAAGTACAAGTCTCTAAGAACTTGTTATTCTTAACAGGAAAATAAGTAAAGTTCTACAAGTAACCGTTTTAGGACTGACAATTTTCCGGACCGTACAATCCAATCGTACTGAATAAAATAAATACAAACGTGTTCGAGGCGCAACGAGCGCCTCTCGCAATCAGCGAGGCACCTCTGCACACACTTGAGGCACTGATTTCACACTTTACCCATTTCTTACTACTTTAAATAAAAGATTTATCACTATTTTTGACAGATATTCATGGATAGATGAAACGATGATTTTACATTTTTTGCAACAGGTGACATCTAGTAATTTTAAGATGTAATCTTGGTACGCAATGAAACACAAATGAGACAAAAAATTTAGTTAGTACAGATGAAAGTAAGTAAAGATATGTTTGATAGGTTAAGAGTGAAATATACAATCAGCGAGGCATCTTAAAGATTCTTAAGTTCTCAATTACTATTACGATGAAGTATCCTTTTCGTTAAGATACTAGCTTATGATTATACTTAGTGGTTTATTTGGAAGATACATACTATCATTACTTTACATTCAAACTTGACCTTTTGGCATGCCAGTGCAAATGTGTTTACGTCAATATCGTCGCACGTGGCGCCACAATGTTTTGATAACTTTAAACACAAAATGTTATTAATATTATATTTTATTAATAAGATGTTTTTATAAAAGGGTAGTTATAGATGTAAGAATTATTTATTCGATTTTATTATGCTAAGTAATGACAGGTATTTAAAACCTAATAAAATTGACTTATATCAATTTTATCATGTAGTGCTTGCCGTATAAAAACTTTTATCTGAATTTATTAAGCATTTTTTGTAATAAAAAAATATGGAAAAGTATAAAAATGACAACAAAAAGAGTTGGTTACAAAATTGACGTAAGAAATGGTTTCATAGTTCGTAAAGGTAACCAATGCATGATCAATGCTATTTCTGCTGCGGTCGCTGATCGATCGGTTTTCAGTCGGCTAGTTCCAAACTTTGGATACCTTAGTATGAAGTATCTTTTGATCGATTAAGGTGACTAATCATTCTTTATCAGATTCGTACCTGGTTTCTGAATCTCAGTGTCATCCGTGATTGATTTGGTCTGGTCGATAAAAAGAAATGAAGACTATTATTATGTGTATTTATTAATTTAAAAAATTAAATAATGTTCCAAATTTATCTGAAAAATACTAGAAATACATGAAAAATATTATCTTGAATCAGAGTGCTTGTGTCTTGTTACACGATTAGTATAACACAAACTGTAGTGTAGTAGTGTAAAGTGTAACGAAATATATTTATACTAGTATTTAACCGCAGCTTCGCTCGCGCTCATGTACATTCACACATAGAGGCTGTAGGTATAAAAGTAGGTACATTGTAGGTATAAAAGTTACTTTTCTATCCCTTTTCGGGATCAAAGGTACTCTATGTCCTTTTCCAGACCCCCGGCAATGTGTGTGCAAAATTTCATAACGATCGGATGAGCAGTTAAGGCGTGTAGGCCTTACAAACAAACAAACAAATAAACGAACATTCCCATTTATAATAATAATTAATTTATTATATTATACTTATCAAATATCAATTAAAGAACGATTGAAGGTCTGTTGAGTGGAACATGATGTTGGTACCAGGCTTGTGCTATAATAAACACAGCATCTCTAATTTTAGCGGTATTCTACCACGACGCCCGAACGGCGCTCTTTAATCGATTGATCAGTTTTGCAACTCAATCTTGAATCTGGGTGACTGACCTTAGAGTGACTTTTGTCATCTGTTACTTGAGATATATGGGAGGACGTCACCGTCAAGGTCTGAAGACGAACAGTTTAAAGTTCTTTAAAATAAGAATGAAGATCTCAATGGTTCCTAATTAAACAAGATATAGGTACTTATTTGAATGTCCAAAATATATAAACCTATTCTCATAGTATCATATCCAAAGTCACTAACTATCACGGATGACATCACCGTAAGGTTAAGTTGCGATAACCATTAAAATAACAAAGATCTTATTTCTATTTTCCAGTTATTAAGCGTATCTTTAAACACAATTAGATTTTAGTCCTTACAATTTGAAAGCAGAGGATCTATACTGGTATTTTTTTGTCACTTTTCTGCTGTTTCTACTTAAGTAGCAATAACTCGTAAAGAATAGCTACTACTGGCAAATAACTTGCAAAATCAGACTATAATTTTAATTTATTTATTAATATTTTAGGTTAAGTTTTATAGTTAAATTTGGTTAATATTTCAAATACTTATTTTTTCAAATAAACATGGTCTGTTAATGATGTTAAGGGTGACAATTAGAGGTGGATTAAATACACTTATTAAAGCTCATACATTTGTTCAGATTATATCTACCTAAAATTACCTACGTAGCGGAGCTGGTATCATACCAGTCTAGATAATTGGTACAAATATCATCCTTGACCAGGCAGACGCCTTAATCATATAATAAGATTTCTTATCATAGATATATGTGTCTTTGGTATTCATAATCTATCCCCTACTGTGGTTAAAGAGTTAATTATATCTTTGATAGATTTCGAAGCACATCCGCCAACGTAAGCTGACAAAACTGAAGGCCGTCTCGAGGCTAGATGCAACGTGAAATTGAGAGTGAATCATAGATTCTGTCACATTATATTTATGGCCCTACTTACATCGCATTTAAATGCATTTAATTTTCTCCGTAATGTAGAATTAAATGAGCAACTATCAGATAGTATTAAACTTGTTAGAGAACATTTCTGTGACCAGGGTAAGAAGTTTTATGAAATTAGTTCGATATAGTCGATGAAAAACGTATGTAACCAAAAATAAATTGCCTACATTTCAGGCTTTATGTATCGTTTGCTCATCGATTCTGTAAACAACCACTAAAAGCCCTTCAGTATTAAATGTAAACGAAAGCTCTGATGTAATGCTTGAGCCATGACTCACGAGCGAATGACTTTAAGGTGACCGAGAGTCTAGTGGGCAAGGTGATCACACTTGGTCCACATCCAGGATACGTTCAACGCTGAGTAGCCACTGATTGAGATCTAGATAGCGATAGCACTGAAAATTAAATAGACATAATGATAGCGCCAGTAAAAAGTAGATCTGATCAAATTAAAGAGTGCAAAGACATACCAGAAACAGAAATTTCATAATTTCGAATTTTAAATATTTATTTTTCTTTTAAAGTTTTTTTATATTGATTTCGATAAACCGATATTTTAGTAAACTTATTTTGTACCAGATAATCCCCGCGCCTTACCCGCGCTTAGAAAGTAAAATAGAACACATATTTAAAGTTTAGAAGATTACCTTAGCCAGACAGACAGACATTTTTTTTTTAATTTCATTTTCGTCACAGTAATCGTGTAGGCATACTTTC
>DWPV01005868.1:0-11988 GCA_018251915.1 Urbanus proteus proteus
AATCACACTAAGTAGTTTGATCCTTAGAGAATGCATTTTTCGTAAAGTCTAACTAATATTATTACTTTCAGGCTAAACATTTAAAAAGACACGTGGAGATTTGATTATGTTTAACTATTGAAAATTCATTTTTTTTTTAATAATAACGTACATACATATGTTTATTGAAAAGGATTTAGTCAATCGGGACTTGCAAATAAAAACAAATTAAAAGCAACTGTTATAACATTGCCGTTTTTCATAATAAGGGTTTTGTCCAAGAATGGCAAGTCTATGCATCGGAATGTTTACTCTCGATTTCCGCATATCAGTAATGTGACCTCCCTATCACTTACTGCGTTGTTAGAAATGCTACTTTGTTCGTAGGTAACTAATATTTCACATTCAACGACAAAAAAGCGAATGAAAAGATGACTATACAATATTTTTCATTGTTGCAGCCACTCTAAAGTTCTTTTGTTATCGTGCCAAGGTCCTGTGATATATCCTTCGAGTTTGGTGATATTTCCTTTTTCTTTTACTAAAATATCTTTAATACCGCATTTTCAATCAAATTATTTCATAACGTTTTTCCAAAATCACAAAATCTTTATGTAATATGAATTTCATGGCGTAGGTGAACTTGAGTTGCTCCTTAATTGAAATTAAGTGAAAATTGCTTCTTCATAGTTTCGCTAATTGTTATCAATATCTAGTTTGCACGATCATTACAAAAATACACATTAAAGTATTGATGTGTAATTTGAGAGACTATCTTATATCTATAATAATGTTACACTTGCATCTCACTCATCTCTCTCTTAGTATGTTACTTTATTTAGTAATATAACCAATCGTTTGCAGTCGTTACAACATATTTACATAACTTGTTATCACTACTCTGTTTAATATCATTCATAGCTGTGTTTAAACATATTCATTCACCATGCGTCATGGTTTACCATGAACTGTCGTAGTTTACCATCGCTCTAGAAAAAAATACCATTAGAGTTTAGACTTAGACAGACGAAAAAGTTACGAAACAATTGGGTTTCGTCTATAACGCCACCTACCGGGTCCAAAAGTATCTTATCGTACAAAATGGTAACAACGAGATTAACGTAGACTCTGTGACATTTGATTTTCATTTCATACGTTGATACTAGAAACTTATATTTAAGAATTGATATTCAAGAAGACTACTCAGACTATTAGGTAAAATAATGCGTATGTCTTCGGGTTTTTTGGAATGTGGAAAATAAACTAATTATCACAATGAGCTTTTTCACCTCAAAAAGAATTACTTCCTTGTTAATAAGGAACTGGATTCACTCATACAAACAAGAGATTAAGTCATTATTTTCTTGTTGCTCTCGTCGCAATTCTTAATGCAATAGACACGAAACTCATCAACGTTTTACTAAAGTCTGTACTTTCCCATAATTAAAATAAGATGCCTGCTAAAATCCCGTGTAACTAGGTATAGAAGACATTGAAGATGATTATCGGAACAAATTGAAAGATTTGCTGCAAGATACTTAAAAACTGTAATTGGGTCACAACCTAATTAGGTCGGGTGACACCATCGACAAGCATCTTATGGTCGCCATCGGAATAATTGTACCATCGGGGATTTGCTTAACGACGTACCTATTCAAAGAGGCAATGATTCTGGCGTCGGCCGAGTGACACGATTGTTTGCAGATCGTTTTCCTCCCCGGGTTATGGCTTTCGCTCCGATGTTTCCTATTTCCGTGTTTTTTTATTAAAGTTACAGGACAGCAAACGTTTTTTTTAAGTTACAAAACAGCAAACGATTATTTCTAAAGTTACTGGACAGCAAACGTTTTTTTTTTTTTATAATATCGAATTAGAAAACGAGCATGCAGTCTATCTGATGGTTAATAATTATTACCGGTCATGGACATCTATAAATCAACCCCAGACAAAATTAGGTACACTATTATAGTAGGGAAAATCAGTAATCGTAGGTACTTGGTAAGTGGATTAGTTTTCCTCAAAAATATTTAGGCGTTTAAATCCGATTATTACTGTTATGATTGATGATTTTTTTTCGACCATTCAAAAAATATGTATTACTTTTATAAATTAGACGGTTTTTTCACTTCTGTTCGGTTTATCGAAGGATTTAAAATATGCCACGAATCAATAATAGATATCGGATCGTCGACTTCTAACCAAATGATATTAATAAACGATCACCTCGATAGAATATTTATTCAGGAATGAAGCTAGAGATTGTTTCAGCAGCCGCTGCGATTATATTAGAATCTAATTATTGTACCGTTCAGTCACGTTATTGAAATATTTCATATAAATACTCGGCTAAAGGATTTCAAAATTGTACGTGTTAATAAACTGATTATCAGGGCCTGGAAATATTTAATTATTGTAAAATAACTAGACTAAAGTCGTAACTAAAGATAACATTGAGCAGAGAATGTGGCCTAAGTTTTGGCAACAAAGCTATTTTAACATTTTCATAATTCATGATATTATTTTAGGAGATTGATTTCTCAAAATCTTATTTACCTTGGGCCCAAAGTATCGATATTTGATAAAGCTATCGATTAAATATGATTGTATTTATTTGTTCTGAAGGTAGTGACAAAACTTATTTAAATCATGAATTAATTTAAGTCACTGTCCACCACATTTACCAATTGCAGATTGTATCTTACATTCTTATCATTCTCAAGCTGGAGACTCGACGTAACTGCTTAAACAACATGTACTTTCTCAACGGTCGCTGCCACGATTTGAATAATACGAAGCGTTTGTTTGTTATGATTGCAAATTGCCGTGAAATCGTCATTTTCTTCAGCCCGCGTCTCTAGCACCTTGAAAGTAGTAAAAACCGGTGGTATTTTATTTGGAGCAAGCGTTATGGTTAGGCGATCAACTCGTTACTATTATACGTAATTACAGTAGGGAGTTAGTTAACATAGTTCAAAGACAAATAATCTATATTTTAAGAAAGTTAATTTAAATTAAAGTCAAAATTGATAACAACTCGTCATCTATTAAGTACGGACAAATTGTACAGCATGTGATAAGTGACAAAATACTGTTGAAATCATTTTAGTGATGTACAAAATAATTTATAACAAATGACCTAGTCGAAATTGTTGCAGCTTGGTGAAATAAGCCATGGCTCTCCGTGCCATGTAGCAGCAGTCCCATTTCCAGCAGTGGTCCTTAAAATTTTGTAACCAGAATAGTAATACTCATATCCATTAAAACAGCGAAAAGTATCAGAACGTATCAGGTGCTTAAAAGGGTTGCCCTTTGTCCCTCCATTTCTTCCTCGACTAACAGACTGAAATATGATTCGATAAAAGCCGCGGAATCGGAATTGTGTATCGTTCCTTATTTTCCTCGATTTCTTTTTATTCTATCTATAATAGCTGATGCCCGCGGCGGCGAAACACATGGAGTACGCGCTAATGCTTATCAAAAATTAAAGTAGCCTAAGTTACGCTTTGGACCTACAGCTATCTTCCTGCGAAAGTCCCGTCGTAATCGGTCCAGCCGTTAAGATGATTACTTTAGACAAACATACAGTAAATAAAAAACACATTTTTGTTTTAGGTATTGTGTATAACTTCTTTCTAGTACTTTCATATGCCTTGAGTAAAAAGTTGTTATTTTGAAATCACAAACAGACACTTCAATTTTATTTAATTGTGTAAATGACCTATAATGACATACACGAGTACAATCTGAAAGTATGTTTATATATAAATATATTGCATGAAACATTCTCATTTAGGATAGTTACTCGATTACGGGTAATATAAATTCATTGCCGATCCACGTAATGGTTATCCTTAGCATAATTGTTAAAGTTTTTTCATTATGAAGCAAACAACATTGCTTTGCGAACCGCCTGTAGAATTTTGATTGTAATGGTCCAATTTAATCCTTATCCAATTGCTTTTGAATAATTGTTTATAGGTGTTTGAACTTCGTAAACGGTACATGGATTAGTACATCCCACGCAGATTTTATATATATGCATAAATTATTTTGTAGTAATCATGAATCATCACGAGAATGAATTCATCAAATCACTTTGTTTATGTTAAAGCCCTCCATACATTATTTCAGTAATTTGGTACAGAACGTCTGAATATTTTTTATATTGTTAAGGGTTTGTGTTTGGATTGGAAATTTAAATTAAATTATAGGCATAGTATAGGGTAAATTTTTATCACAAAGAGACTTTGTGTACTTTTTTATTTACATCATACTATAATAATAATTGAAGTATGACCACGCAACAACGTAACAATATGATATACATGATTATGAGACATCCATCGTTACGTGCAAATTTTCATTAATTATTCTACTTTAACACAAAATCTATCCAACTTTCTAATTAATGTTGTCCTCGTTCGAACAGGTTTAAAATTCAAATATAACTTGGGCTCGAAATCTTTAATCATTGTCTTGAGTAAACCTATCTGGAATGATAAAGTTTTATTCGCTGAGGCTCGCTTAATTTGAGATTTATCTTAATAATCTTACAAAGTACAGATTTATGAATATTACTAACATCTTTGGAACTGGTAATGATGTAGAATTCATCAGATGCTTAAGTCTATATTAAGTAGCGCAGTGAGAAATTCTCGAAATTGCCCTAACGCTAAGGAATCGTTCGAATTCCTGGCACGCACCTCTGATTTGTGTAAGTTATGTGCGTATTATAAAGTTAATTTACCGCTTGCTATAACGGTAAATAAAACATCGTAAGATAAGCTGAAATATGTCCATAAATTGTATGAAGAACCGTCCTCAAAGATGAGAGTAATCTACCAATGAGCGTTAGACCTAAACTTCTGATTCTGTTATCGGTGCCCATCTGAACAATAAGTAATTGGTTAATGATTATAAAGTTTCCAAATTACGAACATCAGCAGTCATCAGTAGGTCATGTTAATTAAATGAAGATAGACAACCTTGGTGCGAAAAATTATGAACACGGAACGGGTAACATCAGAACAATGTAGGCAAATGTGTCCTAATGACAGTTTCTAGGTCAACGTTATCAACTTACATTATTAATCTCAATATGTTCAAAACTTCAGATGACATAATTACGTTTGCAGGAAGTTACCGTCAGGGATCCCTCGTATTTGTCAGTCACGATTCGTTTCAGCCAGTTAGAATGCCTATAGATGGAATTCAATGGAGCCAAAGCCGTAATATTTTGATTAATTACATTATTTAAAACACTATGAATAACTAAAATATGAATTATTCTTACGAGAAAGATAAAAGATACTAGAACTCTAGCTAGCCAATATATTTCCTAAACCGATTACATTCTCTTCAGGTTTACTGTTATTTTTTATCAAAGCACTCTTATTACATTTTGTGCAATTTACAGCTCAAAGTGCGAAAACAAATCTACATGCTGTCTTTACCCTGTTCTGAATAATTAAGAAAATAGCTCATAGGCGTCGACTGCCCAAATTCTTTGATCATTCGATGCGCTGTTGATAAATGTCAAGTATCCCTAAAACGCCGCACGTCCCATTTCGTTCATTTAAATTATCCCAAATGGTTTCGCTGGATATTTCAAACTGTGCATTATCACACAAAGAAACTGGTTCCGTGTAAGGGATCATTAGCCGGATATTTAAAATCTCGTACACATTAATGGAACCTTTTTGAAGATGTTGGATCAAGAGTGTATAGAGTAAAGAGTGACTCGCCTTTATTATGATGATTTTGAGACTAAGTTGAGTGCAAAGTGACATAGGGCGAGGTTATGAGTTACTTAGAATGCCAGCGAGTGGTGCCATTGATGAGATATAATTTTTTGCTATAGAGTCAAATTTTAATTTTAATTTTTTAATAAAATTTTATGAGGTAAAAGTAACTCTTACCTTGAATGTCGTAATAAACTCTTTTCAGAACTATTAAATTACAAGCAATTTTTAAGTAAAACTTTGCCATTACAAGATATTTTTTATATAGAAATAGGTACCACGATTGTTTTATTTAGGTTCCTGTTGACTTCTCTATCGATTGTCGAATAACTGTAGTGTCCACAAGCCTTTATAGTTATTATTTAACCCTAATATCAAGTAACGGTACTTGAAGGCCTTGAGAAAATAATTATTAACTTACTAGCAGCTTTTGTAACGTACCAACCGGTTTGTATCACTGTATGTAATTATTTACTCTACAAAATACATTATGGATTACATTTTTAATTCTTTCCGCTCTTGATAATGTAAAAGGAAATTAGTAATAGGTGAGTCAACAACGACAACAACAAATTCAAGAACTCGTCGAGTCTTGTGGTACCTATAACGTCGTAAACACTTTCGACGATTAAATTTCAAATTACGCACTGATTTGTTCATTGCACAGATATCATACGCTTAAACTTGAAGAAAAATATCGTTTTCCTACTTAATTTATTGTTATATTTTCCTTTAAGTCATAGGTATGTCTGAAGTCTTTAACTTCTCAGTGTGTCAATCGACTAATTCGCATTAAGGTCATTTTCAATAATATTCACCACCTCTCAGGACCGGATTACTTATTACAATACCGGCTGAGTATTGCTAGAGCCTAGGGCGGCAAATTCAAGGGGCGGCAAAGTTTTCTTGGACGACCTTTTTCATCAAATTTCTGGGACTATTTGGAATTGATGTCCTTAATTATATTTTCGCTAACTTTAGGAGCGGCAGTAGACTGTGATTTTCTGATTCCGAGGCCGTCTGAACAGCCCATAACTAAAGTATTAACTTGCAGAAGTCGGCAGGGGCGGATAAATTTCAATAGTTTACTGGTGGCAAATCTCCGTCACTACCACGCCTGGCATACGTGTTGGTGATCATAGTGAGTTGTAAAGGAGTTACATAGGAAGACGCTACTTCTGATCTCCTGGATTTTGACCCTTTCTTCGACATCCACGGAAAGAAAAAGTGTAGTCCAAAACCTACACCACAATGCACCAAAAGTTGTTTAATGGAATAATTATAATCGGATTTATAAATACAGAGATGGAATAAGCGTTGACAATAAGTCTATGAATACAGACTTTGCAGACTCTACTTCAGATGCAAATTTTTCATTCTAACTCGTAAAGATCGTGACTTCTTTATGAAAGACTTCTTGCTGGAAGTTTATTTAAGGTTTGTTTGTTCCTTTAATATTAAAATTAGAGAGCGTAAAAATAAGATAAAATTATAAATACCTGTAGCGGGACCTGTAGAAAGAAGTGTAGTTCTCTTACTTATAAAATAAGTATGTATTATAAAACGGTAAAAGAAAAATAGGTACTGACTAGATTAAGACTTCGGTAAAAATCAATCGTTGATAAACATGAGCGATATTTGTCAATCCACAATTGACTAATTGACTATAAACCATGACACTAAAGACTACCAAGGACTACCAATTCCTTCTCGCTGTTCTCACTCAAAATAAGATGAACCCCATATCTATCAGGAGGACAGAAATGAGTGAAGACACGGGTCAAAAAACAAATCAATACTAGTGTCAGTTACGAGTTATGTTAATTGATTTCAACTTTGACTGCAACCTTGACTCCGTGGGAATGTGGGCTCTTGCACCACGATCGATACTGGCAGTACACGCGTCTGCATGGAGACCAAGTTGGAATGTCGTGCATGCAACGCACGATAAGGTCAATGTTTTTGTCGTGAATCACCGTGTGTACATTCGAGGAATTGTGCAAAAATCTCTAAGCTAATAAATAAGCTAACTAAGATTTTAAATAAAAAGAAATATGCTTAAATTATGTTTTAGCCTGTCTCTTGGAGTAGATAAGGCATCTTATTGTCCAACTAAAAATGCCATAAGGACGCTATCGCTTCTAAACTTGTAACTACTGTATCTATTTAATCCGTTAGATATATGCGCCTATCTGGAAACTTGAAATTAACGCGAATTACACGTAAACCTTACATACATAAAAAACCGTTATAAAGAGGTCCATGGGTCCCAAAAAGAAGTTCTAGGAAGATTTTGACCGCAAGGAGGTGAAGCAATAGACGCGCATACCTGAGTGTCCTGTCTTAGAACCCCCCAATACCTCGCAAACCATTCCATGTTTAGAAATTGACATGTTAAGGTCACACGCAAATCAGAGTAATAGGAATTGAAATGTTCAAATGTCGCAAATAGGAAGTATTGAACGTAGGTAATAACTGTGTAATTGGTTCTAATTAGAAACATATGATCTGAAATTCAAATGACATTTCCTTACAAGTGCATTCAGATATAAAAAGATAGATAATTTACCTTTACAAAAATGTGAAGTTGAACTTAATTTTGACGATATACCTACTACGCACACGTCGCACATACCTTCTTATATCGATAAGATTAATTAAAGAGAGAATTATTTATTAGTCTCTGTAGTATTAGTTATGTTATTTTACCTACGATAATATTAATTGCTTGGGAAAATGTCACTAATGACTTTAATTGGGTAGTAAGGTAAGGTAAGTCAGTAGTGTAATTTGTACACAAAAATAGTCTACAATCGCAACATTCACAAAAATCGTGACTCTCCAAGTCACTAACATAAGTACCATGCATTGTTATTTTGAGGCGTTATTTTCCTTTCTTTGTTTAAATAAATTACCACTGCACCTACATACACCCTACGTGCAATACATATACCTACCTACATACATTACAAACATACAGTTAAAAAGAGTTACATAGGTGCTTATTAGAGGCGATCCAACTTAGTCCTGGGGGATAGCAAAGCATTTGTGACCGACTTCAGGCAGGATTGTAATATTATTATCTGGGCTTATTACAGATATCCACGGACGGCAGTAGCCATTTACCTACATCCTACATTTGTACGAAAAGTATGAAACCATTATATGTTATGTTTTAGGTTTATTACAATAAAAATATAATTAGGTTTATTCCTATAACTGTTATCTCAAGAGCGGCGATATATTTCTAGATTACTACTTTATGGAGGGTTTAAATTATCCCCACTCATCACAATGACGCAAATAAGCAGATAAAATAAAAATATATCGATGTCTACTTTTATAGTTTGTTTTACTGTATATTTTAGTAATTTTATTAGGTACTATATCCAGGGCCGTCTACCGTTTAAGGGCCCTTGGGTACACTTGGTAGATAAAGAATTCAAATTTAAATTTTATTTATTAAAACTATATCTGGGTAAATCAATGTATAAATTCCTGTTCCGTTCCTGCTTAATGCTGCGAGCTACTTTGTCGGTGATTTATCAGGACCTGGGGGGGGGTCCCTCAATCGTGGGGCCCTGGGCAAGTGCCCATTGTGCCCAGTGGGAAAGTGTGGCCGACTTTATCTAGGTATCATATTCCGTTGGACAAGAAGTAATTTTAAAATCCAAGAATTAAAGTACCTATTTATAAATGTGCACCATCAATTTCCCTTTCCAATAGTCCACTCCCGTGGTCCACTCACATTATAATGACAAGTTTGCCTCGAATTGATACCTGACTATCTATGACTATTGTGCATGTCTTGATATAGTCGTAAAAGCGTGTATTGAGTATTAAATTTCCGTCTACTAAATTATAAACGAAATCAGGCAATTACAAGTTCTATGCCATCGTAACACGACACCGTATTGGACGTTATCTCAAATTTCAATCTAGTTTCAATCGGCTGGACAGAGTGACCTAGTTTTCACCTGTATCGCTTTGATTTCATAGAAATTTGTTTAAAACTATGCACTATAATTATTTATTTTTATTGTAAACAGCGCCATCTATTATCGGTTTATAGTGACAAAGGTAATATTAACATGCCTAAATGGTCCTTTCGATACAGGATCCAAATGAAATACATCAATACCACAGATATAGTGATCAGTACTGTTGTCTATTTTTGGTAATAAGTGTTGTACAAATCGTCTAATATTAACACATAACATTAACATACCTATTATTATACATACATAAGTATGTATCCCGAAGCAGACTTAATCCTCAGTTCATTCATTGTCATCAGTCATTCATCAGTCATTGCATCTATGATTGATTTCAACCCCTGTCCAATATGGAGTTGATTATAGAAACGGCCCTTTGTCGGCAATGACCACCAACCTACGTAAGCAAGATTGGTCGTTTGGAAATCTTTGCAATAACAATATTACTCAATTTTAGTGAATCAACACGAATCATTTCTCACGATTAATTGGAAGTCAAACCAATAAACTTGTATTTGTAGTTACAATTTATCGCCCAATTAGATAAAGTTAGTCGAAATTGCAAGGATACATTTTAATGTAATAAATCACAGGTCCCTAGGGGAAGTCAAGACGTCACTCCGTGGAATAAGTAACAACATAGAGTTCTAATAGATATCTGAATTTCCATACGAATAGATTTTGTATGCTGTTAATGTCACGATTTGCTAGCTTACAGTTTAACCAATTCGTCATATTTACTGGCAGGCTGGTAGGTTGCGGGTTTAGTCCCCGGTTAGGCAGATGATTGAATAACCAAATTAGATCACTGTTTGTGTGTTTATGGCACAAATTAGAGATTCTTGTGTTGATATATAATTAAAAAAGTATATAAATCATCATAATAAAAACCCTCACATTTTTTAAAAAGATTAACATCAAATTATGGGTTTTTAGGCGAAAGCTGGTTGATTAATTTAATAAGAGGCGAAAACTAATCTACTATCATAGAAAGAAAACAATATCATTATTGATGTAGGTACTTATTTATTATCTATTAGGAGTCGATTTACTTACTAAGTCTGCGTATTCCCAAAGAAACTGTGTAACATTGTAACCGATACGAACGACTTTGCACTATTTGCTTAGTGTGTCACACTTCAGCCACGGTTTGGCAAAGTAACGTGCAACGTATATAATTAACGGGCAAGTTTAATTATATTAATTGCCGTGATATAATGCGACGAGTATCATACCAATTACCAATAATAGGCATGTAATGAAAATCCTGAACCGTGTCTGTGATCATCAGAGGGCGGCAAATTTTGCTTGAATTTCTAAAGAAAGAACTTGAAGCTTAACTTATTCTTACAACCCCGGGAAGGACGGCGGTATGTTTGGTCGCATACAGTCGTAAATAGGTACCAGTTGATGTGGTTTGAGCAAGCTCACCGGGTCAGAGCCTGAAAATGGCATCGCGCTTGAAGGACTTCGGAGGAGGTCCAATGGAGTTCCCGGAGTCCTCCACTGTCGAGCGCTGAGGACGGCCACGGGGGGGGGTTTTAGTGCGGTAAAAATCCCACACAATCCGGCGTCGCTTCTAAGGCGTCGGTTACCTTCGGGTACTCAAGAGGGCGGCAAAATATTTGTCTTCGCGATCTTTATTTGCCGGTCTTTTCACTTAGTAAAGGGCGCCACTGTAGAAACAGTATGGCCCGACAGGCGAGGCACTATCGCCTATTTCTAGCATGAACCAGTTCTAGTGTTTCACATATATCTGAAGAGACTCTTGATTTTGAGGAGTAAGTTTAATCTTTAACTACTTATATATGTACTGCGAAGACAACATTCTTATTTATATATTAGCCCATCTATTCTAGTGCAGTAGGTAAACACTTCACTTCACAATGTACTCCAATTATTTAGCACTTAAAATACGTAAAAATGTTTATTTTGTACATTTTAATTAACTATTCCTTAATCTTCCAATATTTAGGGATTAAGAAAATGTGCGTAATGTCTTTGTAATATCAAAATGCGTTTATATAATACAGTAGGTAGGAATTTTGTGCAGGTAGGTATATACTTTTGTAAATTTCTCAATTCAATTCTCTCTTTATTTTTTTCTTTTGTTTATATAAACCTATTCTATTATTGTAATATTTTTTTATGTGATCGAAATAGCAAACGAGCATGCAGTCCATCTGATGGTCAGTGGCAACTGCCGCCCATGGACACCTGTAATCAACCCTATATAAGATCAAGGTCCTACCTGAGATTGACCACAAATGCGT
>DWPV01005869.1:0-11987 GCA_018251915.1 Urbanus proteus proteus
AACGGAAATTTAAACTCATCATTCAAATTTCCGCCTCGCTGGGAATCGAACCCAGGAGCCTCGGATTAGCGGTCCGGTGTGTTATAACCATTGTGCCATCCGGGTCGTCATTTACACTTTTTGAATTAAATTAATTTTTATATGATCGAAATAGCAAACGAGCATGCAGTCCACCTGATGGTAAGTGGCCACTGCCGCTAATAGACATCTGTAATCAACCCCAGATAAGATCACAGTCATGACAGGCCGACCTCAGGTACGTTGCTACCCGTAAGGACTAAGTTGGAACGCCTCGGATAAGTATGTCTCCCTAACCACACCCTTCAAACAGAACAAAGTAGCGCTACACTGCTGTTATGAGGCAGAAATAGGTGTAGCGCTGGTGCCGCTGGCGTCGAACCACACAGAGCTCTACCACCTTTATAGAAAACAAAAATATGTAATAGAAGCCAAGCCATCTAATTTTCTTATTTTGATCTCTACATCACATAACGAGGACAATTTGTTAGTCGCTTATTTGTTAATATGTATTTGACGACCTTCATCTCTGTGTAGCATAAACTAAAGTCACTAACTATATCTAGACAAATCCTGATAAGTTCTTTAAACTTATATGGCACAAAAAAATTCTCGGTTTGTCTGATTAAGAAAACATCTATCGTTAAAATTGTCTTATATGTTTAGTTCTTGTGAAATTAAAGTACCATTGGGGCACTAATCGTGTACCTGTACAATCTATGACTGATTGTGATCCACTTAAAATTATTGTATTACGTAGAGAGTGGCCACAGGTGTACCATCCTGAGGACTTAGTTCCTCAGAATTTACGCCATCTTTGCAACATCATTCTTATAAAAAAAAAACCCGTAGTGCTACGTACTTGTTGTAGCGATCGCTGACTGTGCGCAGGTAGTTGAGCAGCGACTGCGCCACCACGTCCGCGGGACACTTCTCGTGCTCCACGGCGTCGAACAGCGCGGTACTGCGCGCTGATGCGAACAGCTCCTCGTCGAACTCGCCCGAGGCTATGAATTCGTCCTGTACGAATACAATTTATATTTAATCAAAAATCTCTGCTGCTGAGACACCCTAATTATATATCAATCTATTTACCTAAAGAATGTTCGTGGTCCCTCATAGAAAGAAGGGAACTGGTAACAGAACTTGGTAACGGAAATAAGCATAATAAAATAAGACGTTGCAGTTGCTCTTTTAAATATAAATGTTACCTACAGTACTTGTGTAACACTGCAACACTTAAAACAGGTTACATATGTATATTGTGATACATTTACTTTCTTCCATGAATATATTAGATTATAGTTTAATAACTCGCTCGGTTTGTCCAATTGTAACATGTCTTGATTAGGACATGTATATTTATAATAAAATAATATAATTAAGTCCATTATTAAAAAGTTTAGCTTGTAAGCCCCATCCAATTCTAAATAAGCAAGTGCCACTCACCATGATGGACTTGGCCTTGGTGAAGGCGGCGACGATGTTGGTGGCGCGGTAGAGCGAGAAGGCCAGCACGGCCTCGCCCGGCACCGGCCGCACCGAGTAGCTGTACGACAGCCCGCAGCCGCGGATCAGGCGCCACATCGGACCCTGGGGGATGGAAACAATTTTCATAAGACTATCGGCTAACTGCTACACACTGAGAACTATCTGTGAGTTATGTGAATATTATAATTATGACCTTATCAGTTTCGTTGTATTTGCAACTTGTTAAAATAATGCAGTTGTCAATGTTGGGATGCATTTTTAATTAAGATCATCTATTCATGAGATTGTTAATTTGATTTATCTGTAGACCACAGTTGATATTGTCTGCTTTTAGATAATAAAAAAATATTAACCATCCACTTCAAACATAGCAATCTCTCTGGATGCTATATTGCAATGAACATCCATCAGCTTTTTGAGGTCCACTGCTGGACATGGATTTCTTTAAAGAGGTTTGGTGTCTGCAATAGGACTTGACGTTAAACAGCAAGACGCTGTGGCCTACCTCCTGGATTTTTCCTTTATTATTATGGAACTTTACGAAATTTATAGGAAGAGAGGAAATGGTCCTTTGTAAAACCGACACCACACGGCACAATCTTTGAAATTGAATATGACAAAGTCTGTGATATAGTTTATAGCTACTAATTTACCTCCAACTGCGTAAAGTAATTGAGCGCGACGAGCAGTGGCGCGTATTCCTGCAGGCCGAAGCCGGCGGGCCCGGGCGCCAGCTGCAGCGAGAAGGCGCTCTCCACGCCGCCCACGCCCACCACCAGCCCGCCGCTCTCCGTTGCGGCGCGTTCCCCCGTCGGCATCGACATCAGGGAGGAGTCGGGGTAGCGCTCCGGTCTGGGGAATATTTTTTTTTAATAAGTATAAAGTAACAAACATTGAGGAACATATGCCGCATTTGGAAATCTGTAACCAAATTTTATAGAACGGGGGTTGTATCTGGAAATCAATCACAGATGTTTTGCTACTTCTAAGGACTAAGGAACTTCATAGTTAGTATGACATTAACAACACACGTCTAATTTACTTTACTCCAATCTAGATATCACGAGCAATGTTAAGACCTTTATTTAGTTTAAATGATTTTTTGGCCCATTGACTTTGTTTTCTCCATCCTAACAATAGCAGTAAACAAATCAAATAAAAATAAATGTTTAACACTTACTCAATAGGTGTTATCTCGTTTTCACGTGCGAATTGTTGCCAAGGTTCAGTGCTCAGCTTGTATCTCTCGAAATCAGTGGCGATATGAAGCCAGGCCTTTTCGGTGATCTTCTTAAAGGCCTCCTTGGCCTCGTTGAGTGCAGTTTCAGCCGCATCTCCGTTCAGCTGCTCGATCAGTTCCTTGAGGAACTTCTGCTGTCTAAGCACAGAGCACCAGTGCAAGTTGCTGTCTTTGCTGTAGAGCGTGTCTCGAAGTATATCGTGCAGCATTTTAAAGCCGTTTCTGCGCACCTGCAATAAATTTAATATTAATAAGTGATTTAAATGTATGAGCTTTGTTGCAGAATTTATTATATGAGTAAGATTATTGTATAATACAGGTCACTTACGGTCGGTTTCAATAACTTGCTATATCAGTAACTGGAGATTTTACAGTATACCTGTCACTGTCTTTTACATTGTAAATAACAAAGACAGGTGTACTTTAAATCTCCAGTAACGGATTATAGCAAGTTATTGAAACCGGCTGTTAACAATGTACCAATTACAGTTACACACCCACTTAACACCAGCTTAATTAGATGGATAAAGTAGATATGATTACCTGAGCAGCATCATTGACCATTCGTTGGGCGAATACCAGCAATCTTTCCTTTGTTATTTCAGCGGCGTATATAACTTCGTACAGGTGATTGACTACTTCGATGTAGTCTTGAGGTTCACACTGGAAAATAAGTTAACATATATTTATTTATTTTAGATGAAAGCTATTTATATCATATGTTGTTAATGTGTTTTATCTTTGATTTTATTGATTTATTAGTACTTATAACGGTTTTAGTATCAATGTAAATTGGTCTACAACACAGAAAAGGGAAATGACCTACAGTCACCGCATTTATTACCAACACAAAATAAGTCCTACCTCATCACTGTCATAAGTTTTTAGACTTTATTGAAGACCTTAGTAGGAATTCTTATGAGTCTACATTAGAAAAGTACACTTACTCTAGTCTCAACATGGAGCAAGTTACAGAAAGTCCCCACGGAGAAGTTGCCCGGCCTGTTGAAGCCTATCTCCGTGTGGAAGGTAACAGTGAGCTCCTCGGTGGTGGAGATGACGTCCTCGTGGGGCACCAGGGCGTCCCCGCGCCGCACCGGACACTCCCCGAGGCCGTTCAGCAGCACTGGGATCCACTTGCGAGTGGATTGGTCCACCGATGTCGTGTCGAACATCAGGTTTATCTGTAATATTGTAATGAGAAAAGTATGACTTTATGCTAAAATATGTTGTGTTCTTGGCATGCAAACAATGGCGCGAAACATATAATGCAAATTATGATAAAATACAAATAAATTGTGGTGGGGCACAAGTAACTATAACGAAAGTTAATTAAATGAATTGGTAATGGTTGTATTAATGAACTTGGAAATGGTTAACATTTAACCTTTAATAATGAATATAAAGGCATTACAAAATCTAAATGAATATAAAAAATATATATAAAGTTATTTACCCTTTAAAGCACAACACAGCAGCGTAACGCTGCTGTGTTCTGCTTTGAAGGGTGTGGTTACGTTCGGTTAGGTTAGGTTAGGAAAAATACTTATCTGAGGCGTTCCAACTTAGTCCTTAGGGGTAACAATGCATCTGTGGTCAACTTCAAGTAGAACTGTGATCTTATCTGGGGTTGATTACAGATGTCCATGGGCGGCAGTGGCCATTTATTGGTGATTACTTAGGTGGACTGCATGCTCGTTCGCCACTTCCATCATATAAAAAAAAATCTCGCAAACACTCACATAAACAAAGTTGGTTTTGAGACTGTGCGCCCTGGTGTACAGCGGCAGCGCGTTGAGGTCGAAGTGCGGACACTGGCCGGCGCCGCTGCTCCAGCCGGCGATGGCGTGGCACTTCAGCCCGTCGCACGACGGCACCGCCACGCCCGCCAGCGTGCCCGCCGGCGGCGCGCGCTACGCAGTTACAACTATTTGTAGGTATGTGTATTCAGCCGTGATAGCCTAATGGTTGAAACCTGCCCTCTCAATCGAGGTGTCCGAGGTTCAAATCCCGGGCACGCACCTCTGATTTCAGAGTGTCTCTCAATCGAGGGGTCCAAGGTTCTAATCCACGTACCTCTGATTTAAGAGCGTATTAGAAATCAATTATCACTTGCTTTACGGTGAAGGAAAACATCGCGAGGAATTCTGCACAACTGAGAGTTCTTAAAAAAAAAACATTCTCAGAGGTGTGTGAAATTTACCAATTCGCACTTGACCAGCACAGTGGATGAAGGCCTAAAATCACTCTCACTGAGAGATGACCCGTGCCCAGCAGTGGGACAACAATAATGGGTTGATGATGATGACGGTATTGATGCTCTTGCTATGTTGGCTTCGTTGACGGCTGGTAGTAGCAATCATGGTGTAATTACGGTTATGCAGACATAATCTCTTTGATTTTTCAATTTATGCATACTAGACACAACTATCATGTATTTGAAGTAAAAACTACATTTTTTACACTCATGCAAACCATTTCTACACAAAGACTTTCTCCTGCATCACATAGAACACAAATCCAAAGTTATTATTTGCTCGTGTGATAGGGATCTAACTCGGAACCCACTGGATGTCAGACAGGTACGGTGATGATTATGCCACTTGGGATGTTAAAAGTAAAGTAAAGGTATCAAAATATTAATTTTCTATTAATACAACCTAGGCCAAGTTTTTTTCTTCTAAAACAAACTCTATCATTACTTTTCTGTTTATATGAAATCTGAAACTTTAAATCTGAAACTCAATCGTTCTTTATTTCAAAGACTGCAAAAAATTTCAACCTTTTATTGATGTGGCTTTTACTGATCCCTTGATGATATCCAAAAAAAATATTAACAAATACCTCGTTAAATTCCATGGCCTCTTTGAGTTGCTTGAATTTTTCCGCCAGCCCATTCTCACCCAGCTCCGCCCGCTGCTGTTCTAGCCTGCTCTTCTCATCTTCTGCAATCCTGGGAAAGACCAACATAAGAAAAATTATGTTAAGATTGGTTTTTTGGACTAATACAATTCTTAGTGTAGGTTATTTTTATATGACAATCATGGTTTAGCATATTCTCATAGGTCTTTTATGAAAAAGTTTAGTGAGGAAAACTTACATATTACAACCTCATTGAAATTAGACGCGTTTGACACACGCGAGCGAAAAGTTTAATCAAAATAAGCAAAATTATATAGAATTAAATCAACTCACTTAGCTTGCAATTCAATGCTTGGTGAACCAATGATGGTGATAAGGTCATCAGTAAAGTACTTCTGTAGCAGACCGCGCCAGTAATCTGCGTCCACTTCCATCAATTCGTGGATCACTTGTTGAGGATTCATGCGAGAGGTAAACTGGAAAAAAAACATGAAATAGTTTTAAATGAAGGATTTTGGTAAATTTTACCTTAAATGGTTTGTGTATCTCTAGGGATTCACTGCCACAATAATATCCTGAAACAAGGCACATCGAGGATTCGATATTGGATAGCCCCCTTTGACTATTTTCATAATAGGAATAATATAATAGAGAAATTTATAAAGCCTCTACTCACATCATTCTCATTCTGCGAGTAAAGCGCGTCACCGATGCACCTGAAGGCGACAGCGTGGTGCGGATCGGACTCCAAACTCGCGAGCGTCTCTCGCAGCTGCTTCCTCAGCAGCCTCTTCAGCCGCACCATGTCTAACGGCTCGGTACCATCGCGGACACTCTGCAAGCACTCCCTCGCAGCTGTCTTAGCAGCTTCGAGCTTGCCGAGCGGCACATTGTCTAATTCGATCTTGATAAGCGACGCCATGTTCTCGGTTAGGTTGTATGATACCTGCAAAAAATATAGAAAAAATACTAAGAAATAGACATTGAGGTATAAGTACTAGAGAAGCTAATTCAAACAAAAATCATATTCCAGTTTTAGTATTACACCTTAAAGCTACTGTAGCGCTAAAACTATACTAATACTGTCTAACATATCCTTTGAAACTGCAGCGCTAGATATCCTACAATACTACAAGGTCTTCCGTATAGAGACTATGAAAACGAAATGGCGCGTGATAATCTGCTGATAATAATTATTTTTTGTAAAAATTTTCAAATAATGAAAAATGTAGTAAATTACGTATGAGAAGTTATTTTTGTGTACATTATTGATTTTTTTAAATTATTACTGCAGTATCGCAGCATTTTTAAGGATATTTTATAATATTTTCGATTAAATAACATCAAAAGTCCTAGGGGTCAATAGGTGCAGAGAACTAGCATCTTGTTCTTCAATTCACTGAGTGAATTGAAGAACAAGGTCCTCAATTGAGTGAGGCGTAACAGTGCTTTGTGTTGTCTTCTCTAGTACTTTAGTACATATATCTAAATGACAATAGACCAATAAATTATTTACTTAAGGAACATATCCTTTTGGATTGAGTTTTTTTTAGCAGTAAGAGTATTAAAGACACTGTGTTAGAATTAACTAACACCACACTCAAAATTATTGGCATCATTTTAGATGTGTCTATTCCTATCGCCGCTGCTGTCAGCTCGCGTAGTGGTGTGTCGCGCCACCCTACAAGCAGGACACTCACGTCGCCGGCGAGCGCGTCCTCCCGCTCGACGAGGCGGCGCTGCAGCGGCGCGGCGGCCGTGTCGCACAGGTAGCGCAGCAACACCGCCGCCGCCGTCAGCTCGCGTAGCGCCGTGCCGTCGCTGAGCGTCGGCCCGCGCCAACCGAACACTATCTGTAACAGGTACATCACTATTAGTGCGTTCCGGTAATCGCCTGAAACGTCCGCGACCAGGCCCACTAAAATTCCCGTTCGTGTATCATAAAAACGCCACGGACGTTAAGTGGAACGCTAAATTGAGCATTAAAATTGTTGCAGCCTTTGTCTCTAATGTACCCTATGTAGTCTGGATTCATGCTGTGGCGACTTTCAACTGGTCAAAACATAGCAAAGTATTTTGAATAACGCTATAGTTGTTTTTTAAACATGTTTATGTTAAACACAAACTTTAAATTGAGACTATCGGTGCTCGCCCCCGTCACCTTCCAATATGGTGGGATTTAAGGTGGGACCCAATGTATATAGGTACACTTCCTCTTATGTAACTGTACAGTTATGGTAGGGCAAGTACCTAATTACCTATGTCATATTATAGACTGTGATACACAGCATCATCATCACCTTAACATAAAATTAATGGAATAATAATGGATTGATGATGTAAATATACTTGTCCACAATCCTCGGTGTCCGCCGGCCATTGCTCCTTCAATTCCCCGTATTTAGGTGGAGGTGGGATAGTCTGCCATGGCTTCACCCACTCTTCCTGGGGCTCATTCTCCCGCTATAAACAAACAATTCGTGTAAGCAATATAATACATTAAAAAAATTAAGGTCATAGGGGTTTGTTATAAAAAGTTACATAAAAAACCTGTACATATACAGTTAAAGTAATTAGAGGAAATCTTAGGCAGATAAAAGACCGGTTTGACATAAACCACATTTTATTTTGAATAAAAAAAATTATCTCATGTTCCTTCATAAAACATAAAATTTGCTCGCCTGCTGGATTACGATAGGTATACCTCTTCTTGAATAAATTGCAAATAATAAGTTATAAGTTATGTTTTTTTTTTTTATGAAGAACGCTGTCAACTGTTATAATGAATTCAATTCTTATTAGAAGTTTAACATGGCCATGATCGTATTAGATGGTAACCGAAGCGTTTGATTTCTATCCAATAAGAAAACCTCACAAACAATAATTCTATTTAAAAGTGTGAAAGTAGACGCTTTTGGCACGATCACATTGCATTTCAGATTATCGTATATCGGAGTCTATGCCGTGCATCTATTTTTACCCAAATTCCTTAGAAATGGCGTATAAAGGACGAACAATTTTAACGATTGCAATGACAGACAAGGTTACGTGCGAAATACATTGCATTAAATACATGTGGGAGTCACCTTAGCTATGATGTCATCTTCCACCGTGGCTAATGAAGCAAACACTGCTTCAGCCTCGATTTGACCAGTTAGGATAATAGTCAAATTTTCTGCTCTGTAGAATTTCTTGTGGAAATCGCGCACCTGAAAGATAGATTCGTTATGTGCAGGTTGAGTTATTCTATTTTTAAAACTGGTTATAATCTAGATAGTAATCAAAGCAGGTTTTATTGGATCGTTTCTTAGAAACCCAGTGCAAGATAAATAATTATAATATTAATGTCTTATTAGGTACATTAATTTAAATAACTGTCTATTTTTATCAAATTAAAGTTGATAATAAGTATATAGAAAGCGCATATTAATGAATCAATTGAATCATATAAAACTTGTGTTTAAAGTGGTTAAAAGACCTACTTTATATTCATTGTGAACTACGATATAGGATAAAAGATTGCATTATGAATAACTAATACGAAGAGCTAATTAGTAAAATATCATTGATTGAGTATTATTTTAAAAAAATTTATGGGTAATACATGCATATTGTATTTTTATATACATGTTATACATATATCTATAATTTTATATCCTTAGTCGCACCATATAAATCAACTAAAATAAACATAAGGCTGATTAGATAGTAATGTAGCTGGCAAACATGTTTTATTGCATTGCACAAGTTGAAAACGTGTTATAAGGGCACATACCCAACACCCACATACTACAGGTGGATATTAAAGGTAAAGGTAGAAAACCATTATCTTTTATCTTTTTTGAACTATTGGAACAGCAAATACGCCACCACCAGCCAACCATGCCCAAATAGGGTTGGAATGAGTGTTTTCCTAACCACATCTTTCAAATCAGATAACACCTTTAGCATACACATCTTTATGTACCATCACATTCATATAAAGTTTATTCGAATAACGTCGGTGGCGTTAATGTATCCTATTATGATATTTTTATCAGTTTAATCAAACGTATGTGATAGGTATGTGTAAAGAGACCCTTACTTCAATAATAAGCATAAAAAACAAAATTGCATAAATTACCTGTGAATCACGGGCTGTGATATAAATTATATTGAACTAATGACACATTTTTAAGTGGACCTTAATTTAGTGGCTGCATCATCTAAGATTTATGCACAGGAAAACATTATTATTTTATTGTGATTATACCAAAAGATTTATACGTAACTTTATCCTTAATCACAATATTGTTGTTGTCTCATGATGGTGTAAATATTTCTGTTTTTGAAGAATTTTAATAAGGTCATGTAAGATCTTAGTAAGGCCTCTCTTGGTTGCTTGGAAGGTATACAAAAATGGTTACTACTTACAACAATTAGTCTATAAACAAATTTATTAACTTACTTTAATGTTGTTACATGAAGTTCGAAGATTCATCATAATGCCACCAGTTTCGGATGAGTAGCCACTGTTAGGGTACATTGCTCTCAGGAGCTTCAACTCGCACCTGTTGGATGTAAGTGTTACATAGTCTGAGATACATCAAACTGCGGAAATTTTTAAGCAAAAGAAAGACCTGTACTATACTTATCAACAGTACAAAATTTGACTGGGATGATCTGAGAAACGTCTTTTCCAATTTTGATTGGAATATCATTGAAAGTTCGAAGAATGTACAGTTAGTCTTTGTTGACCAAAAATCATTAAACATGTAAAATGTATAATACTGAAGTATTTTAACTCTAAATTGATCATTTAGATGTCGTATCAGCTGGTTTTCAACCAGAACCAAAGCTGTGTCACACAGATATTAACGAATACCAACCTGCTATCAGCAGTATTTTCCCGGCCCTGCATCTCGCAGTACACCACCCCAGCGTCTTCACCATCACCATCAATGTGGTGTACTTCGGTCGTGAACCCCTGGTCAGTGAGCGTTGGGTTCAGAATGTGGTCCAGGTAGATAGGCAGTAAGGTCAACATGCCTTTATCACCTGTTCATATGATAATATTCTTATGAGGTGTTTTTTTTTGAGATTGTAGTTTAACTAACATGAGATTTTTATGTTCTTGTTATTTTTTCTCAACTTATATTTATACTTTATATAACGAAATTGATGTAAGGTAATGTAATGTATTCTAGTACTATGTTCTTTAAATATTTTTTTGTAGTTTTTCTGAATTCTCACATATATTAATAATAAGTTTATTCAGATATGTGAGAATATTTTTTTTCCTTATCTTGTAAAATACATAGGTTTCAATATTATACTAAATCTGAAAGAATCATAGTTATGCATTTAAATTTTTAGCAATTTTTTTTTCTACTATTTGTCTGTGAAGTTGGATAAATACTCGGCAATGGATGAAATAACATTTTACATAAGGTATCTTTCCAGCTTCCAGTGAATAAACTTACCCGCAGTATATATGGTGTAGCATGTATGATCAGTGTCAGTCCAGGCGTTGGTGCCGTGGGCCATGCAGCGGTTGGCCAGAAGGTCCAGGATGCCCTTGTAAGGGTACCGTTTGGATCCCAAGAAGATGAGGTGCTCCAGTGTGTGTGGCAGACCATCGTCATCATGCGCCTCCGTTGCTATTTACGACGTATTCATGATTATTAATAGCATTAGTCAACAGTTGTTTTGCCCGCAATGTATAATTGGTTTTGGTTCTATGGCAGCCATTCAAGGAATAATAAGTATTTTTTGAATATTGGCTCTAGTTTTTTTTTATCTTGATATTCACATTTACAAAAAATGATACCTACATAGGAAAAAAGTGATTTTAATTGAACAAGAAGACAATTATTAATTTTATGGACAAATATGGTGATATTATTATAATTTAATATGAAATGGTCAAGTACAGTCATAGTTGTGCAAGACAGGGCATAGTATAAAGTTTATAGCCGAGAAAATATTCAATTTTTCAGTTTATACTATAAACTGTAAAATGTGCACTTTAACATGTGCAAAACCATAGCAAAAGCTAGTCAGTTATAATATAAATGTGATTATTAATCATTTGAAAAGAAATTACACTAAAGTAAATTATATTAATTTCTATCCAATTATCCATAATATATTCTTTTAAATGCACAATATATACATTTTAATAATATACATTTTTTTGAAGGTAGTTTGACAAAATTTACTAGTAAAATCGACCTGAACAAGGTGTCTTGCCCTCGGAATGGATTTATTAAATATATATGTTATGGACCAAGTGATAAATGCGGGCATTTTTCATAATACCCGGGCATTATGAATAATGACAGGCTGTTTTGGGCGAAGTGAATAATTATCATTTGAACTTCGTTATTTATCACAT
>DWPV01005870.1:0-11986 GCA_018251915.1 Urbanus proteus proteus
ATTCTATTCCTCCAATCGAGCGCAGTTCCTACATGAACTTGAAACTGCAAGAAGCTCTCATTATTGGTAGCAATTCGTACCAAGTGAAGTTTTCTGAGTTGACTATGGACATGTTTCGCATTCTGCAAATTATCGAACGAGAGCCGACCGGAGACGTTCCGCATTTGTTCGATGAGCCGCCGCGTAATCGATACACTGGGGTTCCCGAACCATCGGTTCCTAAAGGTGCAGTACTGCTGTATTATTTTAATTGTCGGCGGAGTTCTTCATGAATCAAGATTAAAAGCGCACGGTTACACTACAAGCTGATGTGTTTGTACTATAGTTTAAAATTTATTTACATACTTGGTATTACTGATAATTTTCTTATGTACTCTCTAAATGTGTCTAAGCCTAGATTTTGCTGGCGCAATACGCCTGCGTGTAGCGATAATGCTGCGAATTTGTAATAGCAAAGCGTTTTGTATTCCTTTAGATTGTGATTTTACCACGGTTTTACAGTGTTGCGACTTACATTAATTTCTCTTATATGTTACTTATATATATCTTGACTTGAACTTTATCATACAACAAATATTTTAATGTTCTTTTGTAATTATATTTTAGTCCAAGCGTTTATACAAACTTATTCTAAGATACCGTGATTTAATTTGTTATTTTGCATTTTAACATGCGTCTGAGCGATAATAACGTAATGAATTGATTTCTATAATGTAATGAGTAATCCGTAGGTTATTATATCTTAGATGAGGGGCCGCCTCGCCGGGAGACTGGGAATCCACACAAATTCCTCCTATACAAGCCTTCGCCTAATCAAGTGATGGTGTACTTGGCGAGCTCCTGCGACGAGCTGATGCCTAACGGGGCAGTTCTTCTGTACCTCTCGGCAGAAGGTCATACCGCGGCCGCCGCTGCTGCAGCATCTGCAGCTATAGCTTCCACTTCTACAGCCAAGCCTCATGATGAAGGTAATATTTATAAAATAAAGAGAGAAAAGCGAAATAGATATAAGCTAATATGATTTTTAATACGATTTCAGTAAACTTCATAGTACTATAAAACAATATTTGATTGTAATACTGATAAATAGGTAATTGTGTAAGTAGTTGAACGGCGTATAAGGATTTAAAAAAGTAACATACAATTAAAATATAATTGTATAACGTAGGTAATGTAACTCTGATTCATCTTCGGTTTCGGCAGTGATGAACTGCTAATTATATTTTTAACGTTATGATTAATATTTTATTCGACTTCTAAAAGGACGAGGAATTATTCGTCCGAATCTTTTTTATTTATATTCACCGATATAAATTATTCACTTTTAGGTATTAAAGGTAAAATATTAAATCATTATGTCTCGTTTAAGGTAAGGTTTCGGTTTACGTTACTAATTATGGTGAGTTTCACATAAGCTTGGTTAGTTAAGATATAAGATAATAAAAAAGTAGAGGTACCAGAGCGCGGCATCGCCCAGTTAGCAAATAGGTTCAACTGAAAATAATTTTAATGAATTTAAATTAATGTTATTTAGTAGATATATATCACTCATATTGATATAGCTTACGTCGTAATTTTGCGAGATATATCATGCTGAACGCACACCATGCAGTAAACCTACTTTATGATTACTTGTTAAATATTTTTACATTTTACATACAAGTTGGTTTTATTTTATAGGAAAATATATATTTTTTCAATCTTGTTAAGTCAAGTGATTAATTAATTTTTGGATATTTTAAATTCTATCTATTAGGTTTGCTCTTAATATTATTAAAAATACCTTCTCCTGCTTCGACTTTGTTTCCGATTACGATTCGACAGCTCCAACTTCAATTCCGATATAATCTCCCCTGTAACGTGTAATGTGCAGGGTGGAAGGTGATAACCTATAGTATCTGTGGTCGAATCAATTGCAATGCTCGAGGCGATACTTGGTGAGTGCTTGGGTATATGTAGTCTTCCAGGATCAATTGCTCCTTCTGCGGTTGCAAATTCTGTCTGTTCCGTGAAACAGGTATGCGGATATAACAATTCTCATTAATTTAGAAACGCAATTTTGTATCGTGTAAACGATGCGATTCCGTATCTCGATGTTTTTGCTCATAATCCAGTGTTTACACTTGATTTAATGTAATAAACGAATTTATAGAAGGATTCGTCCCAAATTGAGATAGTATGATGATGTATAAGTTAACGTGATATTAAATTAGTCAACCTCAGGTAAGACTTTGATCATATCTGACTT
Source organism: Urbanus proteus proteus (assembly GCA_018251915.1). Taxonomy (NCBI): domain Eukaryota; kingdom Metazoa; phylum Arthropoda; class Insecta; order Lepidoptera; family Hesperiidae; genus Urbanus; species Urbanus proteus. The sequence goes on from DWPV01005870.1 coordinate 2,249, forward strand.
CGATCAACAATATGTTGATCGAAGATATCTGACATTGATTACAGATGTCCATGGATGACAGTGGCGACTTACGATCAGGCGGACTGCATGCTCATTTGCCACTTCAAATATATAAAAAATGAGATTGAACATTCGATACTTTATTTTTATTAAAAAATGTTTTTCTTAACACCAGGGTTTGACACTGGCGGTCTGATCACCACATCGAAATCAGACGTCTACCGAGACTACAACAAAGAGACAAGGTCCACGCAGGGCAAATGCAAGGAGGGGCAATGCTTGTACCCTGGTGACATACATCCGTTTACCAGGAAACCGTTGTTCATTATAGTCGATTCCGACAACTCCTTCGCTTTCCAGAACATTCCCAGACACTTTGGGCAGCCGCTTGTTATCCTAATGTCTCCAATTAATCAGCTCCCGTCGCTTCAAGGTCAGTTTAAAATAATTATAAACTATTTTCAATGTTTAGTTCTTATTTGTAACTACTTATATTCTGGTATCCTCAGGTCAAAAGAAGAATTGTTTGAAAGAACATTACAAATTATATAAAAACTAAGAATATTCTTTCACCGACTAGCATTAAAGAAGCATGGTGTGTTCAACGCCACTGAATCATTCGTAGCGACTTGTTTTCATGTTATCAAAACAATATTGTAATCAATTAAATTTAAAAATCTGTTTAAAAATTAATATGTAATGCTCATGGATAACCTTAAGCAACGAAAAATCGATTAGTTAAATTATTCCGCCTCCAATGCGCCGCCCCTTTCCCGCCCACGAGTCGCCACTCGTGGTTTCAACACATACATACATAAAGCACTACTTAGCTAATAACCTACTTATACTAACTCAGTGAACACTTGCAGAGCGCCGCCACCAGGGCAACTTGTTCACGCTGTTTCTCCAAGCCCCAATCGGTGGACTGGCCATGAGCTGTGAGCTGGAAACCATTCCCTTAAATCATTACGATCGATGCCTGCCCCTTCTTAGTACTTTCATGGCAGAAACTAACGCGGTTCTCGCTCGAACAAGGCTTGGTAAGTAAGATTATAATAATACACAAACAACGTGGCATCGGTATATTGTTATTTTGGGGCCACCCGTAAATTTCGTCGCACGTTAAGGGGGAGGGAGGGGGTCGACGAAGTATGACATTATGTGACAAGGAGTAGGGAGGGGTTCTAAATTTCGTGACGTCACGTTTCTAAATTTGGAAGTTCCAAATTTAGAACGGCAGTTCCAAATTGGAACTGGCTTTTTAATTTAATTATTTTTATGTATTTCTCAAAATGTGTGAGTCAGTTAATCATGAAATGTGACGTAACTTATGGATGCACCTTTGAACCATTCATTGTTAAACTGTAAAGCGATCGTTCCTACAGACGTGATTTATCACACAGAAAAATTGAAGATCAAAGTCTAAGGATAAGTTTAGTAATGCCATCTGTTAGTGGTCTTAGAAATATTGTATCAAACGATCTTGGCACTGCGCATCTCTGGCACACATTCAATACATCGTTTTGCTGCCGTGTCGATAGATGGCAGACTCGTAGAGAACTGAGACTACAAATCACGACTGCTCTATTAATATTCTGATACGTATGATAATCGACAATCACAATTCCGATTCGCATAAGCAATGTTTGTCATTGTGTTAACATATTAATATACAACTGCTTACTATATGAGTACAATAATGAGCTATGTAATTCATGTTATACATGACAACGACGAGGTATTCGACTCGTAATAAAATCAAGACGTTAAAAGAGATACGAGCAAAGAAAAATAACTTTCGATATAACTCCCTTGTTCATATCATTCTGGAGTAGGTACTGGATGTTACCTACTCTAATTCGATTTTCTATTTTTTTTAATGTTCCTGCATATTTAAATTAAAATAATGATTATTTAATTGGGTTGACTATATCTATTTGAACACAAACTAAGGTAATATCAATAACGTTAAATAAAGCCCTAGGTACATCTTCTGTATTGATTGCAGACTCCAACTTTTATCCGTTCATGGGAGATGACTTCCTGCGTACAATCCTGTATCGATACATTTTCTGCGAAATAACTCTAAGAATGCACCGAGGGTTCAGAAGTCGCGCCAATTTTCCGAAGTGCAATCCCCCCATACCCGAAGAAGTCTTTGACAGACCTGCTCTAGTTGATCTGATACTAGAAATATCCAACTGCTTAGTGGTAAGATTACATTTTTATTATACTTTAATATTGATTATTAAAATTTGCAATAATATATTTATTTTTATATCTACATGTGACAATGCAATTGCTTTGATTTAAAGGGTGTGATAAGAGATACATATATATCTGAGTTTAAATTCTAGGTGTGTGTACATTAGTGGCAATGGCCATTAATGACCAGTTACAGCTTTCCCGCACTACGTGCTTCTGTAACAGCAATTTACTTACAGTGAAATAGTTGAAAATGTGAATAATACGAAAGCAATTTATTTCCATTTTTACTATAATTACACTTGTATTACTCGACAACACTTTTAGTGCATTAATTAATACATAAATGGATAACATAAATGTTTTTTTCAGGTACGTGAATTTTTCCACGACACTTATCTTTCGGGGGCTAACACTAACGTGTAAGATGTAACAGGTAGGTATGTATAAAATACCGGATTCACATGTGCGTCTTTATAAGAAAGTTTTGTTAAGTGTTAAGTACAAGTTACATTTTGTTTGGACGCCAAATTTACTAAAAGACTTATATTAGTAAATTCAGTGAAAACCCTCGGAGCGCAAGTTATATAAATTATAGTTAAAAATAATGAAGTGAAGGTACAGTTTTTTATGAGAACTATAGCTTATGAAGTTGGGATGTGGGAAATAGATCATAACAGGAAGCGTTGATTTCATATTTGATAATGTAGTGATTGTAAAAAGCTTTTACTTGAGCATTATGAATAGATTACATTACGAGTTTTACGTAGCCTATTTCACATACAACAATGCTTTACACGTATTATTTATATAAATTAATAAAGTTTAAACTATTGGAAATCATAAAATTTTAATTGTAAGTTACTAAGAACATATTAAAATAAATGAACTTGCATCTTGTGAAATTCTTCGTGAACTAATGAAACTAAATGAACTAGCGAAAGCCTAATGTCTTAAACAAAAATCATTGACGCAAGCTGTAAATAAATCATAATTGATCATACTGTAATTACCATTATGCTTCAAACTTAGAGTATTTTAATATAGATACTTTACGAAAATGATATTAAAAAAATGTAAGTAATGTAAGTATTGTATAAGATAGTAAAGAATGAACTTCAAATTACTATAAAAATAATTCAAAAACTCACTAGTATATCCGTACAATATTCGCTTCAGATGATACACAAATACACTAATGACCTTAATAAACGACGTTGGATGAAATTGAAGTCTATTCTTTATCTAACTTAACAATAACAATTAGGCTAGGTAAGAATTCTTTTGGTATCAATATTTGTGGTTTAGGTGGATGTCTAACTTTCCACGTTAGAACTATCATGCAAATTTATCGAATATTGTAACTTACACATTCACTTACATGATTAAAAATAAAATCATTCGAGATTGCACGAGAAATCTTATTAACCCATTCTTAACATTAACTATGTCACAAATATTATAACATAGAAAGTTTATTAAATGTCAGTTACACGAGTAGGTACATCTTTACTGTTGTTATACTTAAGCATATTTGGCAAGTCATTTAAATATAGGTATTATACTTATAAGAAGATTGCATATTCATTGATATTAATTATATAAATCGTCATTTCTATATATTCTAATTGTAAATATGTCATACCTAGTCATCAAATATACGATTGTTAAAGTCTAACATTTACATATTCTAATCGGTAGATTATACTATAAATAATTATTAGGCATATAAGGTATCTATTCCTGAGTCCTAGACCTAATATTTCTGACTATGCGATGCTTCAGAGGCATTTAAAATTGAATAAATAACGTACCTAACGATAAAATCATTGATCAGAGAGAGATATCAGATCGGTAGTAAATAAAAAATAATATATTGTTTATATAATATTTCTATAAATATATATCGATAAATTGATTGGTTTATATTTGATAAAAAGGAATCAATCAGAAAAACGCAACAATTACTACGACCATTAAACGAGATTAAACAGAATTTGAACTCTCTATCTAGTCCTAATATAGAAGGGAAAATGTCTTAATATTACTTTTGCTATTAAATTTAATATAATATAAATTAAAGGCATATATGATATATAAGAATAAATATATTTACTGTTTAAATGTTGACGCAATGTATTTACGAATAATATGTAGAAATTTTATTTAGAGTAGGTACAAATGCATATTTTCATTATCTAGGACTCGGAATATTAAAAAAAAACTCAATATTTTGAGATTATGTCTATTTACCTCTTATTACATTATAATTAACCTAAAGAAAAAGTGTTATAATTAAAATATTTATGTGTGTTATTAATTACTATTATAGAAATATTATTATAGGCACATACATTTTTTTCGTGGATACCTGACTTGTCTTACCGAAACGACGCAAAATATGTTTTCTCATTAACAAACATACACATGATAATGTGTTGTCTTATAATAAATAAAGTTGAGTTTATGTAGGATGACCAGCCATGTATTGTATGAAACATCATAACTAAATGATGTAATAAAAAGTGCCAATGAATTATAATTCCCTTTTTTAAAAGGATCTTTTTTTTAATCGAGCGTTGTCCTAACGAGCGAACTACTCCAAAAACTTTAACAAACATTGTTACCAGACCACATCGGTGCGATACTTCGTCCGATACTCCTATAAATACCATAAATCTACTCCCAACCATTGGTACGTCGGCGAATCGACACGACTACCAGTATGAACAGCTCTACCTATAGTGGAGTTCTTGGAGCATTCAAAACCGTAAAACCTCGCATTAAAGTTATAGTGAATGAATTAATAGGTATGATCGATGTGGGATGTTGTTTTTTAAACTATAAATTGCAATGTTTACCCAAAACTTTTTTGTGCACTTCATTTTTTTTGTTTAAAATAGCAGTAGGGATCTCGAACAGGTAGAATCTCTCTTTTCCGTGCCTACAACGATGGTAGCTGTTTAAATGAAAACACACCTAATGCAATTCTAATAAAATGAAACCACTGAGAGATTTTAACCCCATATGTGATCGTTTTTAAGACAAGTCAATTAATCGCGTTTAATTTTAAAGATATTTAATCAATGTTAGTAGTTAAAAATATATTTGTATTTCGATGTTTTAAACAAATAAATATTATCTTTCATAAGTAATATTAAGATTAAGTGACAACAGTAGCGAAAAATTAAATTTTCACCGGTTTTATGTAATAAAATTTTGCTCTAATGAAATAAATGTATAACTTGGGATAGTCCCATCTTAATTTTACAGCCGAGTACTTTCGATAACCATTGAAAAGTCTTTTTTACAAAGATAGATATGGAACTATATTTCCTTATAGACTCCCATCAATTCTTAAAAATAACTATACTATAACAAATTAATTTTAATTAAATTTTCACGTGATAACGTGAAGCGTTACCTGCGAGAGCGCGGAATAAGCGATCTTTCGGCTAGTGACGCAGCTATCTCATGGCCTAAGAGCATGTGAACATTAGACCTACGTTATTTTAGAAAACCTGTAAGTTTGTCAGCGCTTGCTCCCAGGTACAGTAGGTAGGTCAACACAGGTAAGTAACGATGGAGCATTATGAAGTTTGGACGGTCGTGGTCACTCAAAAATAAAACAATAAAATGCCGTTTACGATTCCGGTCTGACGCGCTGTGGGTCCTGGATTCGATTCCCGGTCAGACAGATATCTGAATGATGAATTTAGATTTCTGTTCTGTGTCAGGGTGTTTGTGTGTTAGTCTTTGAGTGTCCATGATACCCACGACACAGGAGACAATTCTACTATGGGGATATGAGTGTAAAGAGCGTTTTTTAATTGAATTTGGGCGATGAAGTAATGTTACATTAAATTCCAGTTTATTTAATCTTTCGCTACTGTTTTGTAGATACGACACTCACTTTTATGTGTTCTTAATGTGTTCACGGATACTTTAAGGTTACGGTGACAAATGTTACGGTTAAATAAATTGAGCCTTACATTTATAAGGTTTAGTTTAAAATAAAATGGTAATATTCAGTAAATTCTTGCAAGTATGTAATATATGTGTGACTCTTGAAGATAGCAATAATGTTGAAAGACTTTTCGTCTTTATATTGAGATATTTTAAAATCAGAACATTAATTACACAGATCACTGGTAGTACATAAACACGAACTGAATAATATTGTCAAACAGAAAGTAGAATAAATGTATCAAACCTATAAATCAAGGAAAAAAGAAATAGATTATAAAACCTAAGACCATCGTCAATTCGTAAACGAAACAATATCGGCTAAATAAGAGAAGAAAGTATAACATCAGATAAACATCCTGCAAACTTAATACAATTTTATATATATATTTATAACCTTAAAGTATCCTTCTACGTCTATATTGTTTTTGTACCAATTATATACAACCAAACTAATAGCCTAAGCTTTATTGCAGACCAGTTTCATTTTAAGGCTTTATTATCAGCATTAAATGCACTCTATGTAGCCTTAGTATTTAATTGTAAGACGTGAATCATTCTCGATGTCAAATTACATAATAAGAGTTATCTGCCTATATTACAAATTGTTATTGATTGTTAGTAGTGCTGTATCGTACGTAACCTAAAACAAAAAAAAAACAAAAAAAAAACATAAAAATTGCTTCACTAGTACATATATAGATAGTTTATAAGTTGTAGGTTAATAGGGGGACTTGTAAGTTCTTTCTGAGCTTGCCTTAATTGGCCGGCTAGGTAAGGAGAGGGTGAATTCTGATTATCCGAGAAACGGAAATCGGAGAAACACACTCGAAGCAACACGCCCCAACAATATAATTTAATTAATAATTACTCAGTTTAATGTAACTATGAGATTTTTAGAGATTAAGAAATGCATAAGTTTTAGCTGCGTAGTATGTCACAGGTATAAATAGTTTGTAAGTAGGTATATTATTTCTGTACTCTGCACTAAATATTTTTCCGAAAACCACTGGAAATGTGCGACGGATTTCGCGCAAATATAAATCTGACTAATGTCCAGTGCATACTGTAGATATTTCGGGTAGACTAAGTTGTTTCGATTAAAAATTCACTTGAAAATGGCGTCCAATGTCATACTCTCGCCGTGTATTTGTGTGTCATCTGACATGACGAATGTTTGGACTTCGTTCGACATGATAAAATAAAATATTTACATTGCAACCAAAATTTGTTTAACGTCTCGATTTAACAGATAAAAGTACGGTTAAAATTTTTCTATCAGCCATTTTCGAGTTAATATTTTTGTAGGTATACGAAATGTCTGTTAGTAAAGCCTTAAAATGTATTTAACTGGTGTACTTTTGCGAGTAGTTCGTGTATGCTTTCAATGTGTACCCTTCGCATAACTGCTCACCTGTGTTTGTTGATTTATGTCTTTTTCATAATAAATTGCAATAAACTTTTGAATATCATGTTTTATGACTACAAAATGTTTAGTTTCTTGATTGTATCACTTATTTGTGCACAGTTGAAATAAATGTCTATGTCAACACAAATCTGAGATTTTATTTATTAACCTATCTGCTCAATCCTCTATTTCAAATAGTTTACAGGTTTAATAAATGTTAATATATTTTAATATAATGAAGTAGCTAGTAACGTACCTACTATGCCAGGTATACTAACTATTCCATAAGTAGTAACTGTCGTATGGGTACCTGTACTACCTGAGATCTGTCATAGATGAATTGCTCTTAGCCTACACTAGGTTGGAATTTGTCATGTCATTGTATTTATCTAACCACCAGCAAAGCGATAGATGTTTCGTCAGTTTTCAAAGCGTCAGTTTCAAATTTTCGATGAAAATAGTTCCCATCGGCATTCATAATACTAATAAATGGATGAACCTAAAATCTTCTTAGTTTCTCTTTCCTGTATCTCCTAAACAATACAAAAGCGCACACTTCTTTTTATTACGATCCAAATCAGGACCTAGTTTTCAAAATACGTTCAGTACGGTTAACAGTCGTTGAAGGAGTGGTCACCCTGGGAGACGCCTTGCCGCACGAAATCGCGTCGCAACAATTCGTGTCGCAATTTTCTGCGTTTTGTGTACGAGCCGAAAGAGAAAAATAAATGGAGGTTGTAGAATTCTATGTACCTAGTTTGACTCCGGCGGCACCACCGCCACACCTATTTTTGCCTTATAACAGCAGTGTAGCGCTGCTGTGTTCTGATTTGAAGGGTGTGGTTAGAGAGACATACCTACTTGTCCAAGGAGTTCCAACTTAGTTCTTAGGGGTAGCAACACATCTTTGATCCACCTTACCATCACGTGAACTGCATGCTCGTTTGCTACTTCCATCATAAAAAAAAAATAAAAAAAATAATACAGAATATAGAATTAAATTCAAGACAATTATTTTAGAGGGCTATTACTTAGATACAAAAATTATCATTGAAAATACAAAAAATACAATAAAACAGTACCTATACAATTAGCTTAACATTTCACGTGGCAAGAGGAAACTGCTTGCAAGAACTTTGACGACCCGCGTGACGGAGCGGTTGCCATACCGGTCTGACGCGCAGTGGATGGCCGGGTTCGATTCCCGGTCAGATAAATATCAGATTAACAAACTTAGATTTCTGTTCTGGGTCTTCGTGTGGTAAATTCGTCTTTGTGTGTCAATGGCACCCACGACACTGGAGAAAATCCTACAGCTATGAGAGTAGAAAGCGCCTGTGTTTTTAAACTAGAGTTTCTCTCTAGATGAATTTCAATTAGTTAAGAGTTGATGATTATGATTTTCGATATAGATAAAGTACCTACATAAAACACTGCATCTAACGTTAGGTAATCAATATTAACCAATTCCAGGTAATCCAATATTATATAATACTAGAATTTCAAATATGCACATAAATCAGTCTGTATCAGGACTGTATGCTCCTTTGAAAAGTCTCCTCTAAAATGAAAAAGAGTATAATAATAATAAGTCATAGGCAGTATTCTAGCTACACGTACTTTGTCTGGTCATAAGTACCTATATAAATTGTAGTTTGGTATAATAAATTAACACTTTACACCCCGAATTAATAAACGGTTCTCGTGGGTAATTTTTTCACTGTCTTACAGAACAAGAAATCTACATATTTTATCATCATATTATATTTTTTTCATGTTTAGCTAAGGATTTTGTTGAAGTTGCGGGTTCGGTTCAATTTAAGTTATAAGTATTTGATGAAAAAGATATGTTATGTCACATTTTTTAAAACGCGAAACCGCGGGTACGCCTAGTAATAGACTATGACTCAACCATTCTCCGTCTGTGGAGACTCGTTCACAGGGATATAGGTAATAGAAATGTTTTGTTACATATGCACACATGCTAATATAATGACAAACGAAACGAAGCTAGAGGGTCGAATTTGACGTAATCAATGTTTGTATCATTATTTAATTTATTCATACATGTATAAATAATAAATATATAAATAAATAAATAACGCTTCACACTCATAGCCCCACAGTAGGATTTTCTCCTGTGTCGTGGGTGCCATGGA
>DWPV01005871.1:0-11985 GCA_018251915.1 Urbanus proteus proteus
GACGGACAGACGGACAGACAGCGGAGGCTTAGTAATAGGGTTCCATTTTACCCTTTGGGTATGGAACCCTAAAAATAAACAATTAATTAACTAATTTTCTTTATCTACTTCACCATCACAGCTTTAGGTACTAATTTCCGAGATTTCGAAGTAAAAAATATAATACAAGTATTTTCCCAACACAATAGCTCATTAACTTCGTTTATACGAGTACTACAATTCCTGCCGAAGAGAGCTATCATGCTGTAATAAAAGAAAAAAATAAAACATTATAGTTCAGGGCTGGAGCGCTAGATAATGGATCTATTTACGTATTTACACTCAGAAAATACTGTTTGAAAAGTAAGGCAAGAATTTCAACAGTTTGACAGAACAATAGAGCACGCAACTATTTTTGTTAGGGAATTAGGTCGTCTATAAACATAAAAGAAATTTGTTACTGCAGCGCTAACAAATTTTAGATGTCACATACTGAACTAAGAGCTAGTTTATAAAGGAAGAAAAACGTTGCGACTATCGCTTTTTGAGTTATAGCCTATGCTATTATAAAGCTTTCTATTTTGTATAATGTAACGCGTAAACTATATGATACATGCTAAAGAAAATTTATGTTTTATCATACTACAATAACAGGAGCTGAATACAACTGTGTCAATCATGAAAAATATATTTTTGGAATTTCGTATAGCACAGGTCAGTGTCCATGAGATACTGCAATATGTCCGAAGTAAAAAGTAAATCATTAGACTCATAACATGGCCGATTAAGTAAAAATTGAGTTGATTTGTTACTGACAAGAAATGTGGAACACAGTAAACTAAGAATTATTATTTTATTTTTTAAACTGAAAAAAATGGTTGTCTGTAAATTCGAAACTATTGGACGATAATTTTACGTGATAACATCATAGCAAAACATTTTTAAAAAATTGCATACTTTCTAGAAAAGACGCGTCACAAGATAAACGTTTAGACCGATCGTGCCTCTCAATCTCTTGTTTCGCGCTCTTGCTTGCACACTCAGCTCAAGCAGAACGTGACAATGAGAGAACGTCACAATAAATCATGTTTTTTCGTGTGTGCACCCAGCGTTCGTCGATTTATAAATCACTGATAAATGAATTATTGAATAAAGTCACTATTGATAAGTTTTACATCGGCGTTAGGTGTTAATTACCTACGTTGATATAAAACATCTTGTTTGCTAAACTTGTGCCATCGCCGTAAACAGGCGTGAACGACGGGACGTTTTCCCATTGATAAATCAACGGAGCGCGTGACAAATGAAGTACAGGTGTCACGGTACGTTCGGTTACATCTGTGTCGAGTGTTTTGAATGAAATTCAAATACAAAGTTCAAAATGATAGATTTTGTCCACAGCTTATATAATATTAAGAGATTTGATTTATGTTTTAATATTTCATATGTTAACATGATTTTATATCGCAAATTTAAAAGCGTGAATGACACGAAGTTTGTATTATTAAATCAGCAGTGACTGAAAATCTAATAAATAGGTGTTGAATGGAATATAAATAATTCGCATGCGAATAACGTTGACATTTTAGCAAATATCTTTGCAGTACTAATATTTGTTACGTGTATTATTTACAATTGACTTTATTTACGTAAAGTAAATATATAATCCTTTAAAGGTCCACCCATAATTTGAAAACTACTTTATTTTTTTTAATTAGTTGCAAAACTTCTTCAGTCCTCAATTCATTACTTTATGTAATGAATTGAGGACTTTTAAAAAAATGAGAATGCGTCAAAATTCGATTTTACTACTTAACGTTTACTTTAACACGGTTACTCAGCTATAATACCAAAGCTTTTATAAAGATAAAATTGAGCAATCGATGATGCAAAAACGGAGAAATATTTTAATTTAAGCTCATAAAACAAATTTATCTTCAAAAATAATTAAAAGGCGACCATATTTCACTGAAAATTAAAAGGCCGTATCAGTATGTGAACGTTATGTTAGATAAGGTCGGTCGCCAGAAGGCATCAATGACAAACGGGATGCGGGCGCAGACTTTCCAAACGCCAAGCCTTATCTGCGGTTCTGTGCGAAGACGCGTATATTGCCGCGGGATGTTGTATAGTCATTTATTCGTGTCACGGCTATTTTATGTAGAAGTAAAACAAGTATTTTGTTTCAGATTATGAAGTGCTTTGCATTATCTGTAATTATGATGTTAATGAATAAGTAAATTTATATTTGTTATTTTATTGTATTAAGATATAAGACCTTCATCTATGAAATTATTATCACATTATATTAAGTAATAGTCCACAATCTGGTAACTATTTCACAAGCGAGGTCAGTTTTGACTTAAAAATGAAATTGTACATTTAAAGTATTATTTACTTATGTATTACAGTTTTGCTTAAATTTACTGTACATGGTGAGATTTTCTAGTGTGCGTGGATGCGGATATCCGGAACTATAATGATTAGGGACAAATCCTGTAAGGATTTACGACACCGATTTTCATAAAAAATGATATGTTTATCTGAAAATATGAAACTACTTACTATATAAAAATAAGAAACAAATTAAGGATATTTTACACCAATTTGCTTCCCTTCTCTATTTAAATGCATATTGGCAGCGCAATCTGAGATCAACCGCACCGGCACAGCTGCAGTACACTGATAACATGCCGTAACGCCTGCGTGTAATTTGTCACGCGCCCCGTTCTTCGGCACGTCAGCGAACGTGTTTACTTTTGTCCCATCAAAGGCTTGTCGGAAGCCCACGATTGACACTCCATTAGTTTGGGATGATACTAGTTTTATAGACTGCCTGTTCCAATTCACAGAGATAAGCATTTAAACATTTTTTTTTAATAAAAATTGTGTTGGTATATCACTATACCAGCGTCTGTAATAAACCTGTAAGTTACGAGATGAAGAATCAAAATTATTAAAATAAAATACTTATGCTACTATAACGCAAAGTATATGAAATTAACAATTAATTTATTCTCATTATCACGTTCTCCTCTGAGAATTCTATTTAAATAGATATTGGCAGCTTAATCTAAGATTCACCGCACCGACACAGCTGCATTACGCCGATAACATGTCGTGACGCCTGCGTAATTTGTCACGCGTCCCGTTCTTCGACGCGTCTACGAATGTGTTTGCCTTTGACCCACCAAAGGCTTGTCAGACGCTCCCGATTGACACTCCATTAGTTTATTAAACTACTACTTTTATCTATCACCTATTACAGTTCATAGAGCTGCATGCATTTAATTTTTTTCTGATTAAAAATGATGTTACATTTATTATATTACCCGGGTCTGTAATAAAAACGTATATGTTTGGAATAGAAATCTTAAATTAATTATAATGCAATAAAACTACCATAATGCAGAGTTATAACGAAACGAATATTTTTTTTTTACTTTTTGTCTCTGTTGTCTTTGAGAACTCTATTAAAATAGATATTGGCAGCTGAATCTAAGATTCACCGCACCATACAGCTGCAGTACACTGATAAAATGCCGTGACGCCTGCGTGCAATTTGTCACGCGCCCCGTTCTTTGGCGCGTCAGCGAACGTGTTTACCTTTGTCCCATCAAAGGCTTGTCGGAAACCCCGGATTCGCACTCAATTAGTTTACGATGATATACCATTTGTTTCAATTTTTCAACATAGGTATTATACGTTGAAAATAATAATAAAGCAGAGTTACATACTAATATCACCATATTATCGTAGGACCCGGTTGTCTTCGTAAAAATAGAGATAATAAAAAATGTACATCTCATAGGAGGAAATCGACAATTTCATCAAAAACAGCAATGTCTTAGTCAATTCTGAACTAATGTCATAAGTATGAAAATCTTGCCGCTATTAAGGTCAAACATAAGTTTATGCAAACGGACTTAATTCTGCGTACAAGCCAAGACAATGTTTTTGACATTCCCCTTGGGATACTCGATAGTTGCTCTGTCCATGACATCTGATATGTTATGCTCGCTTGAACTTCGGTAGGTCTTTCATTGACATTACGACGGCCTGTTAATTGAATTGTAAAATTATTTTTCATTTACTTGATAGATTGTTATTCAAAATGTACAATTTATACGAATCTTTAATCTCTTATCGTTAAGCACATTAATATAGAATCAAGTATTTGTATACAATTGATATAAATTAGATGAATTTTCAGCCATTTATCCTGGACAAAGCCCTCTTCCAAAGCTCACCATCGATCGATCTTCGTCACTTCACATGAATTGATTTAAATTAAACTGATTTGGATAAGTATGTAATCCTTACCACACTCTTCAAGCCAGAGCATAGCGCTTAACACTACTGTTACTAAGCAGAAATAGGTGTGGCGGTGGTCCCGTCAGAGTAGAACCATAAAGGTTCCTACCACCTGTAGGAAATGAAAATATCAAAAATACTACTACTACATTTATAAATAATAAAAATAAAGTATATTTATGTTATATTATTATTATTAATTGAGTATTATGAACACATACAACGTTGTACCAAAAGATTAACAGGATGCTTGGGTAAATAAGTAAACCGAAATTCCTTCGCAAAATTATCTTACATTTTCCTTCCTTTTTATTTCCATTCTACATTTTTCCATTTTATTACTTTAGCATTATAAACATGGACTTACTTTACGAGGTGTTTCTTAACTTAGGCACTTTTAATCGAAGCTTTTAAGGCTCTATCATAGTCTCAAAGTAACTTTCATTTCTTTCCCTCCTTTACGGAGCCTCATTTTCTCTTTACACGCCCGGCTGTAAGCTTAAAGCTCCTAAATACTCGCACTAAATTTTCTTTGTAAGGGAAAATTAGGATACGTTGGTGAACTATGAAGCAACATAAATATAAGCGTTAAGAGTTTATGTCCTTGTATATCTTTATACATATTTTGTTTAAGAGTGTAAACTAAAGTAATAAACGGCGATTAAGAACACTTGATACACACGCACATGATAGACTCATAGCCCTACATTAGGATTTTCTGTAGTGTCGTGGGTACCATAGACACACCAGCACCCAGACTGAGAATAGAAATCTAAATTCATCATTCAGATATCTGTCTGGCTTGGAATCGAACCCGGAATTGCGGATCAGAACGGTATAGTGACCGCTCCGCCGCGCGTTTAGTAAGTAAAAAAGGAACTTAGTCATTGCCGCCCATGAACATTGGTAACCATGTGGATATAAAAGACAAGTTTTAACAAAAAGCTAATCACAGATCTCTTTCACTCTTCAGAACTAACATGGTCGCCTCATTATGTAAGTCATTTCAAGTCATTTAAGTCCCATTTTACACATTAGAAATAGGTAGTAGTGTTACCTCCATCAATACGTCAATCAACCTTCCAAAAAAATATTTAGCATCTAAATTAAAACAATAATTTGACAAACACGACAAACTAACTTATATTGAATTCACAGAAAACCAGCACATCTCAAAGTTAGAATTAGCGTACAAATAATAAATCGACCACAACGTACCCAGAGCTTTGTAGTTGCCATATATTTGTAACCACGAGACATTTGAAACGACAACAATACTGTTAATGCTCCACAACATAAATATCTCGGTGACGGCGATATATCGAGTACTTGGCGGTATTGGCACACGCTGTTTAATTATTCATCTCATTAGAGAAGTTTGCAGGCGTTCCTTTGTAGACGCAGATGCAGTACGCCACCGATAGCCTAGTTTCAAACTCTGTAGTTTCGGGAGTTTTCGAATATGTCGCGAGTAAGTTTGTTTTACTATCCTGTCATAAGTTTACGAATACGATACATTTTATTTGTACTAATTTGTAGTCATGAGGATGCAGATAATTAAGTAGGTATCTGTAGGTAGCGTTTTAGATTAATTCGACAATATTATTACTATTATACGGAATAGTAATAATATTGTCGAATCATATATATTTTTTGCTAATATTATACTTGATAGTACGGGTGCCATACTAGTCATACATGTAAAAGATTTTGATTAGTAATTATAAAAGTATTAAGAGATTACTCTTAATTTCCCTTCCAAATTGAAAATTGAGACGTATATTCGCATATTTGTATTGAAATCAATCTAATAATATCTATACGTATCTATACAAAATACTTATTACGTATCATAAAATAATTAAACTAGTAAGACATTTAACTAACTTTAACTCCATTTTGCTGTATAAGTAACCGCTTCCAATTTATTCAATACGAATGCATAAAAAGTTTAAAAAATATACAAAGATGTAAGTAGAGATAAGTACAATTTAACGATATTATCCTAAACAAACTCACGCGCTTACACAAGTATGTTAAGAAGTATCAACGATTGCATTACCTTTCAGAGTCGTCGCTTATGAATTATTGCCACTTAATCTTACCGACGGCTTGTTAGAATTGTGAGAATGGACCTTCGTTTAATATTTCACACTATGATATCGAGTGGTCTGATCCAGTTAAGGAATGAAATATAGATAACGAGATTTGCACGCGACTTCATTCGCATCAAATGTACTTATAATTAAGTAATGGTTTGTAAATTGATGGCTCCTAAAAACTATCGTATGTCTAATAAGTCAATTTAACAGGAGACATTTTAAAGATACTTGCCATCGAAATAGAAGCTGATGTTTTTTATTGTAAGACAATAATATAAATTGCATCTGACTTGTGAAATGTAACAATGATAAGGTAGTCAAATTATTCTGGCAGCAGCGATACACCCATATCCATTTCTGTCTTATATAGAGTATAGCAAGTTTTATTATTTTAATTTAAAGGCACATTATGTTTTGAAGCATTCTCAGACCTGAGGCGCGGTGTATCTTCTAGGAACTGTGGTTGTGATCAATGTGTGGAGTGTGATCAATATCAAATACATAGTTTACAAACTCCTATATACGTCTAAACGAAGATAGGACAAACATACCCCTTTATTATTTAAATTTTAAACTAAAAAATGTTTCAATCTATTTTTAAGTTAACCTGTAACCCGTAAAGGCTACTTAAGATCAATTAAAGTGTCAGGCTATCAGACAGAAAAATATATCGTTCTGAAATTACATCCATAATATTAACAAACATACACCCGTACAAACCCGCATTACATTAGTAGATTTAAAATCAAATATACGCTTCAGTGCTTTGAAATGATTTATCTTTGCTTTATCAATAATTGGCGAATGTAATTTTAAACAGATTGGACCTGAAAGCCGTATAATGTATCTTGACTGGTACATTGGTAGTGTCGTGAATATTTATGTTACATTTGCATTTTATTCTGTCTGTATGTGGATTCAGTTCGAGTAATTTTCGTAGATGTGTCTCATTAAGGCAAGTAGGCTTTCCTTGAAGTGAAGGCAGGTAAAATTTACCACTTTCACTAAATAATAACGATACATTTACTTCGTTGATGACGGTTCCTTAACACCCAAACTTGAAAGATAATTTTTGATTCATTATTAAGATATCCGTGAGCTGAGATTGAACTCGAAACATTCTATGTTAGAACAAGTACACTGACAGATCTGCTACAAGGCTCATTAAAAATAGAGCGTGAAATTGAAGAGTTTATTTTAATTCCTATATGGAATTTAATTTATTATTTATTAGATCACATTTAAATATTTTTTCTATAAGTGTGTTTAGTTACCCTATGTAGGTTTGGGCATGTGTGAATAATACAAAAAAAACTAAATATAAAACTATGTCAAAAAGATCAAAAACCCTATTCGAAAAAATATATTTCTTAGTATTTATTACGAAAAATATGATGTGCCTAATCAAATTATACAATTATAATTATATTTGCGTATAATAAAGGCAAACCAGGTAACCTCAGCGACGCAATGCGGTGCTACAGTAGTGTTAGTTAGCGATCGTAATTCATTTGTAAACATTCGATTAATTACTGCAGATACGCTCAGAGGAACTCCGAGCGCGAAATCAGCTTGCTAAAATGTACTTAAGTCTAGTTTGTACTGAGTATTTGATCTAATTTATATTCCGACTCTCGGTTTATTTTGTAATAAATGATTATTGGTAATAGATATTTAGCTTAGCTTGTTTCGCTGGCTTATACTATGTGCATGATGGTAGCACCATAGTGACCAGGCAATTTTGTTTAATTTTCAGCCAAGTTATAGTCAGCATTTAAAAACATTTCTTCACCCGTTCTCTAAGAATTTTGGTATTTGATCTCTAATTTCAGCCTAATAATATAGAATTAAAGAAGATGCAACATACAACTGACAATGAATTAATATTCAAGTTACAATTTTTGTCAATGAGCATACAATCCGGTGTTAAGTAGCATCTGCCCATAGTCATCTATAATAAATTCAAGTTAATCTTAACTAAGATTGGCCACAAATGCGCTGTTGCATCTGAGGACTAAGTTGGAATTCTTCGGATAAATATGTCCTTTACCATACCCTTCAAACCATAGCACAGCAGCGCTAAACACAGCTATTATAAGGTAGAAATAGATGTAACGGTGCCGCTGCAGTCGAACCACAAGAGGTTTTACCACCTTCAAAAAGATCTGTCATAATATTTCCCAAAATTTGCACTCCAAATAAGACAAACAAAAAAATAACTGTACTTAACTTTGAATGAATTCGTTCTGTAAGCGGATAGCTAAAACAGCCTCAGGAAAAGCTGTTTATAAAACGTTTTATGTCCGTAATACTTAATTACGGGATTGTAGGGCCTCAAAGCTCATTATTTATTCTTATAACAATTAGCTCGGATTACGTTATATTTTGACTATTCACTGCTTTGTATGAGGCTCGTTTAAGAGGAAATTGCGCGCTGTTTTTATTTGCAAATTATGGTTTTTATAGCAGCAGTTTTTGTATTGCTGTTTTTGGTTGTGAGTTCAATGTAATCTTGCCTTATTAAACGTAGTTTACGCGTGTCATATCAATTTATGTCATGTAATTTCTCAGAATTCTGCGACAAATGATATTATTATGTTAATGTTTTAAGTTAAAGCTTAAGTGCAATAAGCTGCAAATACATTACTTCATAGTTCATATTACAAGTTCTGCAATGTAATAGATACCAAATATTAAGCATAAACTTCTGTCACAACAAATACATAGAGTACACCAACGTCATTTTAGGTATTTAATAGTCTTCGAAGGGCGACTCTTGGTAACATCCCTCCAAGTTAGCTATGCAGCCTTGTTCCTTCTTGTGACTGTTATATGCTGTCTTTCTCAGTTCATCAGTGCACCTGATCGAGGTACCCTCTAGAACATTAGAATCATTTTCCAAAGGATGTTCAGCTTGCAAAAACTTATCTTCTGTATTATCTCGACAATTATACTATTGCAGTTAAATACAAGCACTGAATATGCACACAATAACCTGTGCATTTGACGCAAATACACACACAAACATACATAATATATGTACATACAGGCAAGTACGAGAAATAAACTGAACACGTTTATTTAAACAGAACGTGTTTTGCGCCATAAATTCAGTATACGCCTTTGTTTAAGTTGAATTTGTAGCAAGTAACCGCGACATTAGTGGTGACAGATAGACTGACAAAGCGACGGTGCTAGTCTGACGCAAATGTTCAGAACCAAGTATAGTTCTCGCTATTTGTCTAGATCTGCTACTAAGGTACCTTAGTGCTGTGAAAAAGATCGCACTTAGAAAAGAAGATAAAACGCTTAGTTGAAAGGAAATAAAGGACTTTAGCGGAAACTTTTTCGACGGATACTTAAATTTATTTCAGGGTCCAATTAGTCAATTAATTGGACAAATGAAACCTGAAATATATTTTTTTAATATTTCAATAACTGTTGAGTCTTTAGTCAATATCTAATTAAAGTCAGATTTATAAATATCTAAATAGGTTTTGACAATGCCGCGAACTAACGAGATCGCGACAATTGACGAGAGCTTGGAGTTGTGAACGTTTATTTTATGTTTAAGATTTAGTGAGAGTAGTAAGAAGAATAGCTACTAATGCAATTCAATTCTGATTCTCTCCTCTAAAAGCTTATTTAAAATATTTAATACCTTCCATCTTTACGACGCTAAGTCTTAATAATACTTATATTATACTTACCTATAACATAAATTGTTATCGGTGGGTTAAGAACGATTCTAAGATACGGTTATGTTGATGTTATGAGAGAAAGCCCTAATCTGAGTTTGATAACTTAGATGCTGTCGGCCATAAAGGCTTATAAACTTAAAGTGCATCGTTTCCACTAAAGCCGGTGATCAGCGTACGTCTCAATATTGCGGAAGCATCACCTGGTCGGACACCTGAGACTTAGAATGGAAATTCTATAACTAATCGATCATGCTGAAGAGCATACTTGTATGTACGTATATACGATTTTATATTTATATTTTGCGTTCAGTAAGATATGTATATTGACATATTTTATAAGGAATGAGATGATTTTACGGCGTATCGGATAAATTGGAATGTTCAGTATAAGTACATACAGCTAATATATAGATCTTTATATTAATAAATAATGACATAAATTTCATTAAATAGAATCGTAAAAAAATCAATTGACCATATAATTATAGGTATTTACATCGTTATATTATTATGTTGTATATATTTAAATATTTTTTTTTATAATTAGTTTTGGAATTTTTAATACCTCACTTATTTAACATAATTATTTATGAAAAAATAAATACATATTATCTTTGACATTAAAGGTAAGTACTTTCACAAATTTTAAAATTATTGCACAAGAATGAGTCAAACAAAGTCATAATAACATGATAAGGCAGGGAAAATAACAAAATTATGCTTAGCAGTAAATTAATGTTGAGGGTTTTCCCTTTCGAAACTAATTACTTCTACTAGCTGTAAGAACTAGGGTGGGTAGATGAGGGTGGAGTTATTAGCCGTTTATTAAAAAGTTACCATAAAATTACCTACAATGTAAAAGAAACATCTTTTCGAATTTACCATGGATAGTAATGTTGATAAAATTATCTATAGACAGATTCGCCGTGACAACAATCGATGCATTCCATGCAAGTGGCTTAAAATATCGGCAAAATCAACAAAACGCATCGTAAGAGTACTAATTACATATAATATGTATATATGTAGGTATATATCAAAATGTATCTATAAACAGTAGGTAGAAACTTCAACTCTTATAAAGACTTAGTTCCGACTGTATATTTATCGCAAGTATTGTTAATATAAAATATCATTAATTTCATTATAAATTGTAAGTAGGTATTGCACTTAATAACACTGATGGATAAAATATAAAATATCATTATTTTAAGTTAAGCATTCTAAGTATTGTTTACAACCGATTAGTTATCAATAAAATGTAATTTTTAGATACAGCTTACTTAGTTTGTGTTTTACAAAACACACAAATAAATTACACCTACCCATTTATCATGATTACACTTTTTTATGAATTTTAAATCAGTAACTTATCTCACATACCAAGTTATAATCTCGTAAATTATATACCATTTTCTAACACGTCCTCTTACGCTATAACATATGAAACAAAATTGAATTGAAACCCGTATTCGAAACCCTGTGATGTTTGAATGCGGAAATAGAAAAAAGTGGGTGCATTAGTCATCCACCCCTTAGAAGACCCCTACTTGCACTACTCATGAATATTTAACGGCCTTCTTTGCTATACTGAGTGGCGAATATGTTCTTGAGACATCAGAAGATACTGGTTTGTTAAGGGCAGTGTTATTTTTGCTCGGAAAATATGCGTTAAGTAGGCTGTGATTTAATTATCGCGAGAAAGTAATAGTTGTAATAGTAATAGAGATGAAACCCTTGGAATTGGTTTTGTTGAGAACAAGAATAAGCTTTCGATGTCCGATATTTTAAAGGATGTTTTAATAAAATTGAAATTAAAATAATGTAAGGTTTTTAAAAAATGCAATTATGCACACGTATGGAGTTTCTTGCGCCGCCTCTTCTCCATA
>DWPV01005872.1:0-11984 GCA_018251915.1 Urbanus proteus proteus
ATTTTGACGGGACTTTCACTGGATGATAGCTACAGGTCTAAGGCGTAACATAGGCTACATTAATTTTTGAAAAAAAGCATTAGTGCGCGCTAACGCGCATTCGAGTTCACTCGCGGGAGAGCGGGATATCAGTTATGTTTAAGTATGTATGGCTTTTTACTTTTCAAATTCCGGGTAAAACCGCGGGGATCAACTAGTAGCAAATAAATTCTATTACTATACTATACATATCATACATGTGAGTCTTCTATATATGTGAGTAGTAGAATTGTTGACGCATATAATTGTCGCCGCGCTGACTACAATGTTTATAGGTATGTAATATAATTACGTATTTGTTAGTTACGAAAAGGTTTATGTTGTCTCTTGGATTTTAAGGTGTGGTTCCTTCGCTTTGATATGCCTTTGCCCTTAGGCAAAGGCATGTCAAAGCGGAGATAACATAGTAGGTAAGGTAGGTAGTTTTTAAAGATCTGGGATTCGAAATTTTAAACCGGAATTTTATAAAACTGTATTAACAGTCTTTAAAATAATGAATGAAATCAAGTGGGCCACGAATACAAATTAAATTTAATTTCTTTGAAACAGGCCTAATCAGGGTTCGAACCTGGTAGTCTCTGATGGAACCGTTTATGTCATTAAACCAATTTACTTAATACTATTTAAACTTTATATAGTTCATGAAAGAAAGAGACAACAGAAAGTGACATAGGAGCCGTATGGGAACCGCTGTAGCTAAATAAACACGTAGGTATAAATCTGTACCTAATCGTATTCTTACAACTTCTTACAAAGAGCCTGCATTTTTATTGGTTGACTGTTGTCAACAATGAAAGGCACGTTTACCAAGTTTTACAAAAAATACTACCAGAAAAACAAAATATACGTATCTCAATGACTAACAAGCACTGACGTTAAGTATGCTAAGCTGATCATACTTGTAGTCGCCTCAATTCGCCCGCGTACCACTTCCTGTTGTCTCTTTCTTTCATGGTTTATTCTATTACAGTTGTTCAACAAACTGCATACAATGTACATGTATTCTTAATCTCCGATCTTACATAATCCGAAACAACACGTGTTTCTGAAAGTGCCTTCAAGTAAACGTGTCCATTGTAGCGTGGCTGATGTCATGTTTCAGCTGACTAATCGCTTGGGCTTCGGCGAAGGTTGCCACTTGCCTTCAGGTAAATAAGTTACGATATTAGATAGGGTGGCTTATCGGGTGACGATAACGTTTTTGTGGACTTACGTTCGCAGTGGGGTTTAATATTCACTTAAACAATGACTTTTGGGTTAACGGTAAGTCATATTTGTGATAAGGTAGTATTTTTATTCGAGTGATGAAAAATTAGTAGAATTTTTAGTATAGTTGATGTGTTTTTGTACTTTTGTTTTAAAAACAAAGTAGAAATCTTCAATTTCTACTTTCAGATCCATATGCATATTTATTTGTGTTTTTGTTTGATGTTATATACTTGGTAGTTTTATTCCGTAATACAATAGGAGCAATATAAATTTATTTACGCAATAATTTTAATATATTTAAAATATATTAAAAGTATACAAAATTATTTGTATCCCAAAGCAATTCAGTTTGTACGTATAGCTGTCAATAACTCATTGGTCCAGATCATCGGTTCTAAACCGGAGTGGTCGTGATGTGGGCGATGCTATCTCCATTGACACCGCGGCTGTGATTACACCTGTCAGCCCGTTGTGTGGCTGCCGGAGATACGGGACTCCCGTGTATTGTAGAGATTAACTAGTTATAGGACGTTCTGAGTTAGGCCTCTAGCAACGTATTCGGGTCATATTAGGCCTCTAAGGTACATATTGGAATTAACGTTTATTTGATGATATGTGTGACAGAGCGGTCGACCGATTGATCTGTTATGGGGTTTGGGTTCGATCCCGGTCCGACTCGATTAGTATTTCTGTCCTAGGTCTGTTGTGTAATCGTCTTTGTGTATCCATAACGCCCGCGACTATACAATTAAAATTCTAGTGATATTATAAGTGGATGTCCAAAGTGGCCTATGATCAGCAATGATCATCAAAAGCGTTTCGAATTCGTGTTTAGGGGTTCATATGGAGTTGATAATATGTACACGCAGTTAATCACCATTTCCCATCAGATTATTTTTGGTTGGATTGGATCTATTGTAAAGCAAAATTTTCTTTTCAGACCTTAAAATGTTTTGCGAGTTTTTTACGTAAATGTTGATGTAATCCAGAAGTAACCATGATATCACCTGAACATCCACTGATATCCTCTGATGTGACACGTGACACGTGACCTCTGCATCCAGCGTTCGGACGGTAGCCAGATCGAAGTCCATAAGTCAGCGCAGACCACCGCCGATAAAGTTGGCTTAAACCCAGAAAAGATGAGCATTATTTACATACCACTTTATTTTACAGAACGCTGTCATACACGGAGCCAAAATATAACTATATGACCAAAATGGCAACACACGGCCGTGTATTTGAGGCTTTTACGCTGCGTTTTATTTTAAGCCGCTTATGAGATTGAGTTTTTATCACTTACGTATGCAGATCCTTTGATTTGTATTTAAGCATTTAACGTGTGTTTTTTATAGTTTTGTACATATAGCGTTGAATTTTCTCAGAGTTTGTTTTGTGAAGTGTTTGGTTTGTGATTGACCATCTCGAAGTATTAGGGAGAAATGTTTTGTAACCTTTGCGTAGTATAACAGGATTAAACTCAACAAATGTCCTTAGAACAAAATCCTGGGAAGAAATGTTGTCATTATAATATTGTGATACTATATTTATTACTTACATTTTATTTTAATAAAAATCACAACACTCAACTGAAATAATTCCGCTGCGAAAACTGCCCGTACGTTTTCACGTCCGAATCATTTCATTTTATAATTACTCTTAACGCAGTCAGGGACGCAATATGACGTTTCTTTTTCAAAGTCGTACAATCCGAGTGATATGTAATACGTGGCCTATTTAGCGATGAATAATGATTATAGCAATGGAAAACGCGTTTAGAAATGTTTTTAAGTTGGTAAAAACTTCTGTAGTTCGTCTCCGGCGGCACCATCACTACGCTTGTTTCTGCTTAATAACAGCAGCGTTAAGCGCAGCTGTGTCTGGTTTGAAGGGTGGGATAAGAGACATGCTCTATGGTCGTCATCAGGGAGGAATCTTTATTTTATCTGAGATTGATCGCGGGTATAGATACATGTGATTAACTTCAGTGAGTGAGCAGTGATAGCCTAATGGTTGAAACTTGGCATCTTAATCGAGGGGTCCGAAGTTCAAATTCCGAGTACCTCTGATTTATGTGCGTATTAGAAATTAATTATCACTTGTTTTACGGTGAAGTAAAACATCGTGAGGAAACCTGCACATCTGAGAGTACCTAAAAAAAGTTCTCAAAGGTGTGTGAAGTGTACCAATTCGCACTTGGCCAGCGCGGTGGACTAAGGCCTAAATCCCCCTGAGAGGAGACCCGTGCCCAGCAGTGGAACAATAATGGGTTGATGATGATGATGATTAACTTCAGATAAGACGAATCTTATATGAATTTGATCACACGTGTCCATGGATGGCAGTGGCTACTTACCATAAGGTGGTCTGCATTTATAGAATAGAAGAAACATACTTTGCTACTTGTATTTTGTAAAAAAAAGTGTAAGCAAAATGGCCTACATAACGATGAATAATGGCTACAGCAATTTAAAACGCGATAGTGTTTAAAACGCTCGTTTGTCATACCATCGCCCTATTTAGCATTGTCACAAATGTCACAATTAGTCGCCATATGATAAAAATGCTAACGAGATAGCTCTATCCATTTAAAAACGTGTACCTTTTTTTCGGTTGTAACTACAGGTTTAGTCGCCGTTGTCAGTAGATAAGGCGTTTCGCGTGTTTGTAGTAATTGTATTGTTGTGTAAGCCGCCCTAATGAGCAATTTGTAGCTGATAGTAATTTTGAAACTGTTGGGCTGGAGTTGGTGTCTTAGAAACTCAGACCAAAAAGATAGACGTACCTTCCCAAAAAATACAAAGTGCGTCAAATTAGCTGACTAAATTCGTGTGGAAATGTGATACACTCTATAATATACAGTAAAATCAGGCGCGGTGCATTCAATAAAAATCATTATATTAGATTTGTCGTTATGTTGTTGTACGTCGTTATGTTGGTGTATGTGTGTCTTTCAGGATACAATTAAATCGCCAAATTGAATTTAACGATAACGACATAAAAAGTTCAGACTTGCAAATTTACGAAAATGTCAATTCGCGAGGCGTTGTCTTTCATTTTTTTTTATCGAAGCTCTAAGCTTGTAAAATGGAGGCTTTTGTTGATAATATCGTAACATAGGTACTTACTGTTTGTTAATTTATTTAATACGTGCTGTCTTGTATCTGATTTGAACCCAAATATTTGTGGTGATGTAAAACTGCCTGTGTAATCAGACATCTATGTTTGTGTAAAATTCTCGTTAAAATAACTATTTATACCAGTAGGTAGCAGTCCTTAGTAAAAAAAAACTATTTTTTGTGAATCTGTTTAGTGTCTTAGATATTTTTCTATACTCGATGTTCCTTAATATTATGTACTTACCACTATAAGCATATATCTGTATACCACGAGTATCTAGAAAAGAAAAAAAAATATTAAAAAGACTGTTAAAAAGACGCTTTATTTGTTTCATTCCCATAGCCCCGCAGCAGGATTTTTTCCTGTGTGGTGCCTTGGACACACAAAGACGAAATCACTAACACCCAGACACAGAATAAAAATATAAATTCATCATTTAGTTATCTGTCTGGCCGGGACTCGAACCCGGGACACTGCGCGTCATTTCGGCATGGTAACCGTTCCGCGCGTCGTCAAATCTTTACTTAACAATAGTTAGCTTCAAACGGAATTCGAAGGCTGCACCTCAAAATCCCGCCCACACATGCCTTGCGCGATCACTCAACTCCATGGGGGCAACACCCTTTACGAATACCTAAACTAAACAATACAACTTTTTTTCTGTTTCTCAAAAATTAATTGGTCTTAAATCAATTTTATCGTGCGGCTCGCATCGTTAAGATAATGTTATGAATACTTAAATTGGCTTTTAACTATCAATAGATCTCTTATCTATACAAGATGTGAAGATTTTTTTGTCTTTATCGGCAATATTGACTGTTCTGTTAACTACCTATACAGATTTTTCTTTACACTGAGTAACAAGTGCCTATATTATATGGATATGTAAAAGCGAAGAGATTGGATTAAACATGGCAACAATTAAACTCCTAATAAAAATTCTCCCGCTCATTGGCTAGAACCATGAAATTTAAACAATTAGTTAATTTTATGATGTAAACAACCACAGAAAAGTTTTTTTTTGATATGGGGGTTACAGAACTAGGTTTTGCCCGCGGCTTCGCACACTTCTCTACTATATAATGAAAGTCATTATACATATAAACCTTCCTCTTGAATCAAGCTATCTATTAAAAACCGCATCAATAATCCGTTGCGTAGTTTAAAAGATCTAAACGTAGGGATAGACGGCGGAAAGCGACTTTGTTTTATATATATTACTATGTAGTGATAATAGGTACCTTCTCTTTAGTGTTTTCAATACGAAAGAAGTTGCGGGTAAAGGTTGTTTTTATAGTCCTTGCATGACACATACGATAAGTAGAATAAATCACGGGGTAGCTTTTGGACGCAACTGTTTTATGTCCCACTGCTGGGCACGGACCTTCCCACAACTGGGAAGGCTTGGAACGTACTCCACGGTAGCTTGTGCACCGGAGTAAAACTGGCTCGCATTAACAATATTGCCACGTATAAAACAACTTTCCCCGAGTTTTGTGCAATTAGCGACTCGAAACTCCCGGATTTGAACCAATGTTTAAATCTAACTGTTGTTTCGGATTTACGTGCGTGTTACCTAACTTTAACGAAGCTAAGGGATGCGTGCGCGAAGTTTAATCTTCAACTTCGCATGTTAGAACTTTTAATATCACGCCTTCTATTGGGGGTGATTGCGTAAAATCCCCGCGGTTTCGCCCGCGTTTTCAAACATTAAAATAGCCTATGTTACGCCTTAGACCTTCAGCTATATTCCAAGTCAAAATCGGTCCAACCATATAGAAGATTACATCAGCCAAACAGATAGACAGACAGACAAGAAAAAAATAATTGCATTTTTGTTATAGGTATCGTGTATACTTTCATATGCATTGAGTAAAAAATGTTATATTGAAATCACAAACAGACACTTCAATTTTATTTATTTGTGTAGGTAGAAATAGGCAGACTATGAGACCTCAATAGAGACAGACAAGTAGGTACAAACGCTACACGTAGACAAAGACATAGGTAGAAAGTACAAAGGTGTGTCTTTTGCAATTTAATTTCCAGTTGCATGTTCAAAGTTGTGTGTCACGGTTGCAATTTTTCCGCGAATTACATTTTCGCAACACTAATATTTATGTCGGGTTGCAAGAATTACGTGTTTACTATGCATTACAATTAATTTGAACCGGATTCATAAATCAAGTCGGATGCGCGATAAAAATGCGCTATCTATGCTAATTTGTGCATTCAGTTTAATTGTATTCGCCAATTATTGATATAATGTACGTAGGTGGAGTCTGGTGGACCGATTTTATAGGTACTAAGTATTAGTTATGCGGGAACTAGCGTATAAGATTAGGACCCAGATTTATGCCCATCTGTGGGACAGCAATAAGACAACTGTAATTAACCTGAAATCTTTGATAGTAATATGAAAATCAATTTATCGATTATATTTAATTCGACTAAGTACCTAACTACTAAGTTAACGAAAACATAGCGAATGATGTTAAAAAAAAAGGTGGTCACCGTCTATGGACATGTGTAGTCATCCCAAAAGGATTAAAGGCTGTCTGTCTCAGATGCGTTACTAGTTGCTACCTCTAAAGACTAAGCCCTTGTACCTTACATCCATTACCGTTGCCCTCAAATCACATAAATAAAAACCACATCGTTAAAGTACTCGTACATGTTACGTTGTCTAACCTTTGCTACATTTGACTAGTTTCGACATCTGGATTTACCTGGACGCCCGGGGCTTCCCGAGACGTATTTCCCGTATGCAGATCGATTCTGTCTATCTGTTGTGCTGTAGCTTCTCTATTTCTATACGATCTGTTTCAATTCAATGTACATTTACGAATTGTTTTTCGATGCATTTTTGTTTGGATTCTGGGTAAAGGATGGTTTGTGACGCTCTTTATTTTAAGTTGAAACGAAATTGAACCAGCGTATAAAATGATTTTTTTTTCACATTTTCAAAATCAAAGGGATTACGCAACCATAAAAAACCTGTCAAAATGGTGGTTGTCTTAATTGCCTGATTAAAAATCATTATTAAAAAAAAAGTCTAGGTCTGTGGGAAACGGATAGTCTAAAGGTCTGGAACAACTACTGTTAGTTGTTCTGCTATTTTGACCTTTAAACAACATTTCGTCTTTTAGAAAATTTTATATCCAAAACATATGTTTGATATATTTTTGTATATCTCACAGATTGTTACTTTTGTTCTCACAGGTTTTTTGTAAGGGTGAATCAAAAAATTGTAACTACCTACTGTCCTGCAGAAAAGAAGTTTCTTTTTCACGTGTAGGTAGTTTTAAAAGATGGCGTGGTCGTCTGTTGACGTAAACTTCCATATTTGTACATGAAAGTTTTAAGCGGTTGTTGTCTTTCATAAACTCGCTCGGTTCGTGAGTTGCTACTCTTGTTGTACGTTTCTGTAGCAAACACTTGTGTCATGGTAATGTTTGAATTTTACAGATTTTTTCGCGTTGTCTGGTATTATAGAGTAAGAGCGGAGTAGAGAGTATAAAACAAAATCGCTTTCCGATGTCTGTCCCTATATATCCTTAGATCTTTAAAACTACGCAACGGATTTTCATGCGGTTCTTTTTAATAGATAGAGTGATTCAAGAAGAAGGTTTATATGTAATTCAACGCGTGCGAAGCCGCGGGCAAAAGTTAGAATCTAATAGAATCAATACACGAACGTGTGATTCAATACATAGGGCATGAATGGATCGACGGCGTCGGGGACAGATCGATGCGTCAATTAGCCAAAACGTCATGCAGCTTTTAGCCTTAACCGGGATGGCCTATTTCTGCTCCATAATAGCTATGTAGCGGTGCGAGTTAAGGTATGCTAGATTCAGCTTTTTTAACCCTGAGTTCAGGGTAGCAACGCATCTGTTTGTTTAGTTTTATTCACTTATTTTTTGTGTATTTAATTGTTTTTCTTTTTATGTTTATACGTGTGTTTGTAACTAATGCGAATGTTTTTTCTTTCTTTCTATCTATTATAGATTTTAGTTGAACGTTCTGTTCTGTCAGATATAAAATTATTATTTTTAGCCGCCCTTAGGTGGAAGTTACCATTTAATAGTAGAATTTGTGCTCAGTTGCTATTTCGATTAAAAACACCTTCTAGAGAA
Source organism: Urbanus proteus proteus (assembly GCA_018251915.1). Lineage (NCBI taxonomy): Eukaryota > Metazoa > Arthropoda > Insecta > Lepidoptera > Hesperiidae > Urbanus > Urbanus proteus. The sequence goes on from DWPV01005872.1 coordinate 8,508, forward strand.
GTGGTTTAAACCTATCACAATATAAGTTCGTAAATACGACCGAATAAGACATTTACATTGAAAATATGGCGCTTAATATAAAAATAATTGGCACAACGTTGGCAATATAAATATTGGCATTTATAATCCATATATGCAGCCCTTTTTATAATAAAAAATAATTGGTCAATAAATTTAACAGATTTAACTCATAACAATCATAGTTATTACTATTTTCATACATACAAGTGTTTATTACCGTCCACTGATTCTAGAAGCATTGCATCTATACAAATAAATAAAATTGTAGTGTCTGTTTGTGATTTCAAAATATTTTTTTTACTTAATGCATATGAAAGTATACACGATACCTATAACGAAAATGCAACTAAAATTTTTTTGTCTGTCTGTCTGTTTGGCTGAGCTAATCTTCTAAACGGCTGGACGGATTTTGACGGGACTTTCAATGGAGGATAGCAGAAGGTCTAAGGCGTAACATAGGCTACTTAAATTTTTGAAAAATCCATTAGGGCGCGCTCCACGCGCATGCGCGCATCGCCGCGGGAGAGCGGGACGACATTAATGTTCAAATATGTATTCTTTTTTACTTTTTAAACGCGGGTGAAACCGCGGGGTTCAGCTAGTATATAATATAAGTAGGTAAGTAAGTTGCGTGACATCAGAGCTGTGAAAAATTTGCAACCTCACGTACTCTTATTTATATATGTTTGATAGTGTATAATTTCTACAATAAAGGATTAATTAATTTTGCAATTTCAATCATGAGCTTTTACTAGCTCCGATAATGTACGTGTATTATATTACGCCTCACATCTTTGTTTCATAAGATGTTACTAAGTAATCCAAATTTTATTAAAGTGTGGTTTACTTAAGAACTTGTTGTTAATATACCTAACGTAAATTTTAGTAGAAGTATAATATTAGATCACTCGTCTTTTAATTCCAAAATCACTCTCGCTTTACAAGTGAAGCATTGCTCGCATTGCTCGTAATATGGAAACTCAAGGAAAATATGTTTACACAACGTAGAATTTTAGGAGTCCTCCGTCCTAATAGAATATTCCCTAAAAACTGCGAATTAGGGTTGATAGAATACGGAAAAAATGCACAAAAGTCGGTGATATACCTATAATCCAATTTGCCATACTATTTCTTGCTTGTGCCATTTTTACCTTATTAATACGTTGACCTAACGTATTAATAAGGTAATAAGAAAGAAACGATAAGAAGAAGAAGAAACAAAACTACTATAATTGCAATTTAAAACATTTTGTTCATTTATCACAATAAAAATCTTTTATTTGAACGTACAATAACACAAATAAATGAAACAAATCAGTCCAGGTCCGAGGCGTATTATTTCTTTCATAATTTCTTACTGGAAAAGGTGTTTTTCCTTGATCAAACTCGACGACATTATTGAATTTGAAATCAATCGCTGCTCCGGGCGGATCGACCCGAGCGAAGCGCAACTGGCAGAATGCTGCGAGAATACCATTGAGAATATCCGTTTTAGACGGTACTAAATCGTATAAATTTTAGCGACTATTTCCGTAAGCTGAACAAGTATTTTGGTTTAATTGCGTAAATATTGTTAACGTGGTAGAATCCATTGTTGAAGGTGGTAACCTTGTGATTTTACTCCCGCCACTGCAACACCCATCTCTGCCTCATAACAGCAGTGTTAAGTGCTACTGTAATCCGTTTTAGGGAGACATAATTAACGAAGGCCTACCAACTTAATCCTCGGCAACAACGCATCTGTAGCCAACTAGGTAGGACTATGGTATTATCTTATCTGCCCATGTGCGTATTACAGATTTACATCATAGCAGATCATCAGGGCTGCATGCTCCTTTGCTTGTTCAATATTATAAAAATACATTACCTGACTTTATTTTAAGCTACAACCTTAAAATAAATATAACTACGTTATGTTCATAAAAATGTAACATTGTTGTCTAAAACATAAAATGTTTTCTGCAGTATTTGTGGAGAAAAGTGCAACAATTTTATGAACAAATTGTACAAGCTTCCGCATCTCGCATTCTATCTGTTTCTGTCACACTTTGTTATAAACATTTTGTTTTTAAGGATTTAATTAATTAATTTCAGACAAACTCAATTAATTACTATCGATAATATTAAACTGATGGGGATTAATGATAGTTAAGCTATACATATAAAGCTGTATAGGGATAATGTAATTCAATTAATTTAACGTGTTCGCACCAGGAAAATCGTTTCGAAGACACTTTATTATCTCAACACAAAGAATATACGAAGCCCAATGAAATTAATCTGCGTCGACGTCTGCACAAATTGGATTCGATCCAGCTGTCAACCAGCTTGGATAAAAGTCTTTGAGGACTCATCGAAATTTTGTATAACATACGTCACATTTTAATTAAACGTACAGAAAAAAAACTGAGCTCTGCCTACCTGAGTGGCGTTGCAGCTGTAGTACTTATTTTTATTTTTATATGTCTATTTCATTGATAGCAAACGGGCATTCCGTCCGGCTAAAATAAATTAAGCCTTTGACATTTGTAATTTAACCAAATAATACTAAACTCTTAACCCTGTAAACCAATTTAAAGCAAACATAAAATGGTATTTCTCCCTTAAGGTAAGTATTTTTATACTTAGTTCTGAAGTTAGCGTAGTTTAAACTAGAGTTTAGATAAAATATGTAGAATGTAGTATATTCCTTGCTATACTTCTCATGTTAAACGAGTAAGCTCATACGCTATCCGACACGGAAACATTTAGGATATTCTGCTAAACCTCAAACGCTATGGAGTAGTACTGTACATAGGTGAAAAGATCAACAAACGGAAGGTCCTTAAAACTTAGTAACAAATTAACTAAGTAAAGTGTTTACTTCTAAACTAACTACATAACTTTCTTAAGTTCCATGATGGGACATGCCCGACAAGGAAGTTTTTTATCTCTCTTAGTTTATGATCGACAGCATAAAACTCAAACTTATAGTACCAGTAATAATAAATAGTACCTGTACAAAAATTGCAGTTGTACATTTCTACTTTGGTGTGTACGGTTTCTACGGAGGTGTGATAAGGGAATTAAGACACTTATGCGTGACATTCCAACGTAGATCCCAGGATCACGCGGTCTCCGACATTAAGCAGAACTCCAGTTCTACTTGAGGCTATTAAGAAATCCATGGTTGGTAGACACTCTTACCATCAAACGGACAACATCCTCTACTTCCAGTTACCAACAGTTTCTACTTCCATATTATAAAAAAAATGCTACACCTATTAAATATATTATTAGTTAAACTGCTTTAAGAGAGAGTCGAACAAACTGTCAGTTTTCTGATTTGTAACATGATAGATAACACCCACGACGAACCACGCTAAAGATAAACTTTAATAGTTTAAGGGCTAATTTTTCAATGCTCGGATAAAAGTACGAATAGCTACCCAAAGAATAAAGTTATTTGACTCTTTA